>CAWUFW010000506.1:652500-828626 GCA_963921515.1 Calotriton arnoldi | reverse complement strand
GAAGGTACGTAAATCTAGCACATTTTTCAGTTATGTCACCCTCTTCACATTCTTTAAGAACTAACAGACACCCAAAAAGTTGAATCCAACCTGAAAATAATCTATGTAAAAATAAAATCTTAGAGAATCAGGGCATGATTTAACAAACTACCAGCATAGACCCTCAGTCGTAAGTTATCTTTAAAAAAATCTAACATTTTTCCTTTGGTTTGGGCCAGACCGAGGATGGACTACATGTGAAGGCTTCTGTTCATGGCATTACGGCTAACCCTGGGCAAAGCACTACGCTACGCTCGCGTAGTTTGCGAAGTTTGCGCTACTTCGCACAACGCGAATTGCACGTAGCACAGTGCAAACACGCGTAGTGTAGCGTAGTGCAGCGGTCATTTTTGCTTGCTCGCGGTCCTCAACGTCAAGTTGGCGACCGCGAGCAAGCAAAATGACTATCCCGGCGAGACTTTTTCCTCGTTCGCGATCAGCAACATCAAGTTGCCGATCGCGAGCGTGGAAAATAAACCTCCCGGCGAGATTCTCAACGCGGGGAGGTCAGGTTTCTCATTGCGAGTGGTCGCGAATGCTCGCGACCGCTCGCGATGAGAAACTACCAGTCCGCGTTGAGAAAGTTGCCGCTCGAGTAAAAATCTACTCGAGCGGCAGTAAAAGACAGCTCGCACTGTGCAAGATGCCGTTTTCAATGATTGCACAGTGCGGACAAGCATCCGGCACTGTGCAATCATTGCGAACAGTGCACTACGCAGTTCGCGTAGTGCTACGCGTAGCTCGCGTAGTGCGAACTGCACTTTGCGTAGCTTCGCGTAGCGCTACTTCGCGAACTACGCCCAGGCTTAATTACGGCCCCACAAAATACTCGTTTTCAAAATTATGAAGGGTTTGTGCGTGCTCCCCCATAACGCAAAGCAGCATATACAGGAGCATCGATCTACTGTGGATTATAAAGGCCCCCGGGAACTAACCAAAATTGTGTTGCACTGCTCAAGTGCCCACATAAAAGTTAGTAAATTTGCCCTAATCCTTGCTTCCCATGGAATTAGAACTAACAAAGAGGGAGTTTGATGTTTCTTTCTGAGAACCCCACATAGATAATGTATGCTTGGAACATACTTAATGTGACCTTTTCTACTAGAAATAACACATTGCAGCACTTCAGTTGTCTAACTCGGTGAAACTTGAAATTGGTATCCAATTAAATTCCCACTATTGTAGGCCCTTGATGTGTAGTTGTGTTCTGCATTGGCAACTAATACATTCTATGCTGTTTACTGTTATAAGCTAGTAGGGTCAAGGAAAGTTCATGGAAAAAGATTTTTACCTTGTGGAATCAACTCCCTTTTTATATATTTATTGACAACCCTTTAAAAATGTTTATGAATTTTGTATGATCGTTTTAGTTTAAATTGAACTAACCAGTAGTTGAAATCGGGGTGGTATCAACATATTGAGAGTTAAATAACCACCTGCCCACATAACGCCTCCAAAATATGGACTTGCACCATATTATTAAGGTAAGTAGACGTGCAGTTGGAACTGTAAATCTGTATTTCCCCTGTCAATAGGTGACTATTGGCGTCCAGGTTCATATTTCTTTGGTCAATATTTTGACTTACAACTCTTAAAATGCCTCTTTAAACCAAGTGGCGATTGAATCTTATGGCCTTCTACAAGCTGTGCAAAGCAAATTGAAGGAAAGCAGAGACATTATTCGTCAGTTACAAGTAATCCGCTAATACCAAACTGAAGGGGCTGGTAACTGGATCTATTGACCCATTGGGGTTATGAGTAGGACAGAAATATTTTGCAGTCTGAGTTTCTAAGCCAGACACAGTGCTTTAGGGAATGAAATTCAGGCTGAATACAAGCAAACTCATAATAGACTCCTTAGTACTGAGATAACTGGTCAACCCTGGCAGATCCTGGTGGCCAAGAACATTTCCCTCACAGATTAGGGCAGTTGGACACAACAACCTACATGTGTCTTTCTTTGTTGTGTATCTATTGGGTAAAACCCCTGCGGGCGCTGGGCTGTGTGTGTCTTGAGCCTCACCCACTATTGTGTATTGAAACAGAACAGCAAATGTGTAGATGTGCATGAACATATCGCCATCCTTGCTTCTTGATTGTGTGCAAGCAGTAAAGGTACACTTGTAGCACGCGTATCTCCATTTCCTACTCAAGCCTTCAAGCATTTCCGATACTAGCCTGTAATTGCAATGTGTTCTTCTTTATCACAATTGTAGGTCCCACTACAAACACTGCAGCACCAACCACAGTTTCACAGACCTCCCCAAGCACTGCAGCACTCACCAAAGCTCCACAAACCACCTCAAGCCTTGCACCTCCTGCCACAACTCCACAGACCCCCACCAAAGCTCCTACCAAAGGCCCAGAGGCCACCTGTATCTCTGCACCTCCCACAGCAAGTCTACAAACCACCCTAACCACTTCAGCTCCTACCACCACTCCGAGTGCTACCATTATTGCAGCCATTGCTACAACAGCTCCACACACCACTACAAGTACTGTTGCTCCTACGACAGCTCAAGAGGTCACCAAAAGCACCGAAGCATCAACAAAAAGACCATCGTCCAGCAAAACCACCTCCACTGCACCTATGACAGCTAGTAAGGGCACCATAGTCCCAACAAACCCTACCACAAGAGCAGAGAGCACCACAATTGCTGCACCAGCTACCACAACAGGTACCAACCCAACAACGTCTGCAACAACAACATTAGGCAAGATCACCATAACCACCCCAAGTCTTAGTACAGGAGCAGAAAGAACCACAAGCACAACAGAAGGAGAAACCACCAGGACCACTGTGGTATCTAACACAGGAGCTAACACCACGGTTGGATATGCAACACTTACCAAAGGATCAGTCTCCACCAAAAGCATTGCATTGCCTTCCACAGAAGCAGATTTCACCAAATTCACTACACCACTAATTACAGGCGCAAAAACTACTGCAACTACTGCTTCAACTAGAGTAGCAGTGACCACCACAGTAAAGGGAGGATTTGCTACTGGAGTAGAGACCTCAAAAAGTACTAATGTACCTACAAAGGGAACAGAACTTGCTAAAAGCACTGCAGCACCTCCCACTACAGGTGAAGTGGCCAGAAATACAGCAGCATCTACCACAGGAACAGAAACCACCTCAAGCATTACAACACCAGAAACCACAAGAAGTAGTTCAGGAGTGGAGGCTACCAAAATCATAGCAGCACCTACCACAGGAGCAGAAACAACAACAAATGTGGTTTCACCTACCACAGAAGCAAGGGCTCCCACAAGTGGAGCAGAGACCACCAAGAGCACTGCCGCTCTTATTACTGGAGCAGGAGCCAACAGAGACGATGCACGACCTACCAAGGTAGGTGAAACAACTACATGCATTCCAGCACCTACCACAGCACCAGAGACCACAAGAAGCATTGTAGCACCAATCACAACAGCAAGGGTCACTATAACAACTGCAGCTTGGCCAACAGCAGGCAGGATCATCAAAGGCTTTACAAGCCCTAGCATGGGAGCAGAAAGCATCATAACCGCAGCAGGACCTCTCACCACAAGAAGAAGAATCAGAAGTACTATAGCATCTACCACAGCAACTGAGACCTTAACAAGCAATTCAGCACCTACCAGAGCACAAGAGGCCACAGGAACCATTGTAGCACCTAATACAGGAATATTGTCCACCAAAAGCACTGCAGCACTTATTACTGGAGCAGGAATTGCAAGAAGCACAGCAGAGACCACCAAGAGCACCGCCTCCACTATAACTGGGAAGGAGACCAACAAAGGCAGTGTTGCACCTATCACTGCAGCTGAGACCACTACAGACACTTCAGCACCTATCACAACACTAGAGGACACAAGAATCACAGCAGCACCTATTACAGGAATAGTGGCCATAGAAACAACTGCAGCAGTTACTACAGGATCAGACACCACAACAAGCACAGCGGAGACTACCAAGAGTACTGCCTCTCCTGTAACTGGTGCAGAAACCACAAGATACAGTTCAGTACCTATCACAGCAGCCAAGAACACTGCAAGTACTTTGGTACCTACCACATCACTAGAGGGCACCAAAAGCATTGCTGGTCCTATGCCTGGCACAGAAACCACCAAAGGCAGTGCAGCACCAATCTCATCGTCAGAGACCAAAACAAGCACCTCCCTACCTACCACAGCACTAGAGCCCACAAGAATGACTGCAGCAGCTATTACTGTAACACATGCCACCAAACACACCTCTGCATCTACTACAGGATCAGATACCATCACAAGTGCAGCAAAGATCTCCAAGAGCATTGCCACTCCTATTACTGGAACAGAAATGACCGGAGCCATTGGTGCAAGTGCCACAGCAGCCGAGGCCACTACAAGCACTTCTACACCCACCACAGCACTAGATGTCAGAAGAAGGACTAATGTACCTATTACAGGAATAGTGCCCACCAAAAGAAGTGTAGCACTTGCTACAGGAGCAGGAAACACAACAAGCACAGCGGAGACCACCAAGAGCACTGCAGCTCCTATTACTGGTGCAGAAACCACCAGAGGCAGTGCAGCGTCTATCAAATCAGCCACCACCACTACAAGCACTTCACTACCTACCACAGCTATAGAGGCCACCAACAGCACACCTGCTACACAAGCAGAAACCATCACAAGTGGAACAGAGACCACCACAAGCACGGCCACTCCTATTACTAGAGCGGAAACCACAAGAGACAGTGCACGACCTACCAGAGCAGCTAAAAACATTACACACATGTCAGCACCTACAGCAGTACCAGAGGCTACCAAAAGCACTGCAGCTCCTATAACTGGTGGAGAAACTACTAGTGGCAGTGCAGCACCTATAACATTAGCCAAGACCACTACAAGCACCTCACTACCTACCACAGCACTAGAGGTCACAAGAAGCACTGCCGCACCTAATACAGGAACAAATGCCAAAAAAAGCACTGCAACACTTACTACAGGAGCAGCTACTCCTATTATTGATGTGGAAACCACCAGAGGTAGTGCAGCACCTGCCACAGCAGCCAAGACTACTACAAGCACTTTAGCACCTACAACAGCACTAAAGGCCACCAAAAGCACTGTTGCTCCTATGACTGGTGGAGAAACCACCATAGCCAGTGCAGCTTCTATCAAATCAGCCAAGACTACTGCAGGCACTTTCTCAGCACTAGAGGCCACAAGAAGCACTGCTGCACTTACTAATGGAGCACAATCTACCACAAGTGGTGTGGAGCCCATCAAGAGCTCTGCAGCGCCTACTACAGGAACAGAAACCATCACAAGTGGGGCAGAGGTGACCACAAGCACTGCTGCTTCTGTTATGGGAGTGGAAACCACAAGTGGCAAAGCACAACCTACCACAGAAGCTATTAAAAGCACTTCACCACTTACAACTGCATCAGGGACCACAAGGCGCACAGCAGTAACTACCAGAGTAGCAGACACTACAACAATCACTTTGGGATCAACCAAAGCACCCAAAACCATCACAGCTACCCATACCACAGAACTAGAGGTCACCAAAAGCACGGCTGCACTTACCATAGTATCAGAGACCACTGCACGAGCATCCTCACCTTCCACAGCAGCACGGTTCACCACAGGCAATCCAGCACCATTCACAGCAACAAAAGCAACCACAAGCAGTGCAGCACGCACGGCAGACACAAAGACCACAGGTGCAACTACAGGTACAATATTTATTACTGTAGGGCGTTTTCTCTTGTTTGAACCTGGACTTTATCTCTATTCTCTTCTGTCCGCAATTTTACAACTCTACCTCGCTGCTTCTGTTTTTCTTCTTTTGAATTAAACTTTAAATGGCGGGAAGACAGGATCACCTGCTGAATAAACATGCTCTCATTGTTGCATTTTGCTATTCAGCATCGTTAACACATGTTACTCCATTTTAAATTATAGTGTATAACAGTCTAATAAAAAAGTAAACATAGAATTCAGTAGAAGGATTATTTCTGCTTTATTTGCCCCAGTTGGGCGATCATGGAATTGTTGCTAGCCTGGTGTTATGTGGCCCTTGTGCATGGGCGACCTGTGAAATGCTCAACTATGGGGTACATATCACTTAGGCATGAATAAGTCCTTAGTCAGGGTTTGCCAGCTCAACACTACACGAGTCGCCGCCATTTTTAGATCTGGAACTCATGAGCAAATGAAAGGTTAGTTTCCTTTTCACTCCTTTAGTCAGTGCCAGCACTAAGTGTAATGTCTTTCACACAGGTCCAGTAACAGAAGAGGTCATTGTTCCTATAACTGAGAAGCCAGCAGAGCATCTTCCGGGGGTGAACCCTACAACAACTAAACAAACCACACCAACCTCAACAACCATCGGAACAACAGTGACAAGCAAAGGTAAGACTAAGGCTATAGTGGGACATGAGCTGTCAATCCTGGTAGATACCACAAATCATGGGGGTTCTCTCTGCACATAAGGGGGTTTCTTTGGGGACATTGGGAGTGATGGGGTAGGATGGGTGTACAGATTAACTTGTGACCTCCCTACACTGAGACGAAGAATTATTGATATTGGTGGCTGTGTGATGACATCACTAGCCAATCACCAGCTGACCACTTCCACCCCCAAAAGTTGTGTTTGCCAGAAATGAGTTTTCCTTTCCTTTGTTAAAGATAATTTCAGTTATAATGTTACTTCACCTACCGCTTCCTCTGACAGTGACGAGAGTAAAGGATGCTAAGCAAACCTTTAGCATAGCGTACTATGAACAGAACAACGTACATAAATTAAGCACATTTTTGGACAATGTCACCCTCGTCACATTCTTTAAGAACTAACAGACACCCAAAGAACTAAATCGAACCTGAACATAATCTTTGCAAAAAACACAATCGGAGAACTGATAAACAAGGAATGAGTAACGAAGTATCAGCATTAGACCCTCGGAGTAGGTGCTAGTGGTTAGTTGCCTTTAAAAAGCTAACATTTTAAACCTATGGAATGCTCAGCTCTGGAATGTATGTCACTGAGGCATAGGTAAGGGCTCAGTGAGGGCTTCCCGGCTCAACGCTACGCTAGTTACCACCACCTTTAAATCTGTAACTTGCGAGCAAATGAAATGTTCTTTTCTTTCCACTCCTTTAGTCAGTGCCAGCACTAAGTGTAATGTCTTTCACACAGGGCCAATAACAGAAGAGGTCATTGTTCCTATAACTGAGAAGCCAGCAGAGCATCTTCCGGGGGTGAACACTACAACAACTAAACAAACCACACTGACCTCAACAACTACAAGAACAACACTGACGAGCAAAGGTAAGACTGGCTGTACACTGGAACAAGAGTGGTCAATGATGTCACTACATGACAGGCAAATACATTGGCAATAACTACACCGTTGTAAATGCATCGGGAATCACTATATTATTTATGACTACTTTACAGTACGTTATTTTATTTTTTTAAACATATATATATATATAGAGAGAGAGAGAGAGAGAGAGAGAGACAGAGAGAGAGAGAGAGAGACAGAGAGAGAGAGAGAGAGAGAAAGAGACAGAGAGAGAGAGAGAGAGAGAGTTAGTTAGAGAGAGACAAAGAGAGGATACATAATGGATAAGTGTGTAATGTGGGTCAATATTGCCATTGAGGGGTTCTGGTGACATCATAAATCACAACGTTTGCATCTAACTGTTGCTGTGTAAAAGCAGTGATAATCAGATTTAGAATTTGAAATTCATGCGAGTAGCTCTCAGAGAGACCCATCCATAACACATAGAATAATGGATAAGTGACGGTGAATAATGGAGACTGAGGAGTCCTGAGCAACATCAGATAGACCATAAGAGCGAAGCTTGGGTTGTCTATGATGTCACTCAGAATCCCAAGGAGGAAACATCCCCTTTTGTGAGCAAGACTTAGTAGCCGTAACATGTTGGTAAGCTTTTCATGGTTAATTGGCTTGAATAAATAGTATTTCACACGGCACCTGTCGTGAGCACATTTTGTTATTGATGCGTGGTTTTTGTGATGAGGAAATTATCGTGTTTCCCGCACTTGACAGTGCAATCTGCCACTGCTTGGGTTAGGTCATATTGAAGTGAGGAAATGAGTGACATATATATATTTTTCTATGTGTGTGTATATATATATATATAGGGGAAGGGCGATTACGGTGCGTTGCACTGTGCTGCGGATTTTATATATATATATATATATCGATAAAAACACGCCGTCTCCGCACTTCCGCACACTGCCAGGCGAACAGAGACCACACGAATCCCAGGTATTTGGCACTGGTGATGTTTATTTACAGAGCTGCACTCTGACGCGTTTCGGACAGAATGTTCTTGCTCATATATATATATAAAATGCCTTCTCCTCTGTGTCCCAAATACGAAAAACAACCATCCTACATACACCCAACCCACCACCATCTGTGCAATCTCACACCCTCCCATGCCACAGGTGTCTCATCTTCTTTCCATCAGAGCCAGCGATGCACTGAAAGGTTCTCAAAGGGACCTGCCAGAGCAGCCTGGAATTCCGATAAGACATGGGAACGGTGGGTAACAACTTTAGTCATCCACTGTTACTACATCATAGTAGTAAATAACCATAACCATTGGATCAAAATTATGCAACTGCTGTGCCAATCTTCAAAGTTTCGATTTGTCTGTCAGCTTTGTATTTTTCTGCTCATTATGCCTGTTGAGCCTGTGTTGTAACCTTACCCGTGTTATAGGCCCAATCTGCATGTGAGGACCCATAGCCAAGGATCGGATTTTAAAAACTGGTACAGGCTGAAACAAAAGGGCTTTAATGCTATTAGAACCTTCCACGCACTGAGGATAGAATTCTTTTAAATTAAAAAGGAAGAAACAGAAAGACAAACATTGGAATGCCAGAGCAGAAGGCCTATACCAGCTCTTATTAGTCCAGAGCCACTCCATTGTGTAGTAATGAGGGTCCACGCAGGTAGGATGTAGGTTATGAAGTTTTATTGAAGTAAGTTACAAGTAGATATGTTCCTGTGAAGCAGGTAGTTGAGTTCTGTAGAGCAGCCCCACCAGGAGCAGCCTGCCTGCTGCTCAGCCCATTCTCAACTGTCACCCTTCACCTCTCAGGCACCCAACATTCCGAAGCGCATCATCACTCCAACATTCCATGCAGCACACAGCACAACACACTGGCTGAGCAGGTGGTGAAAATGGCATAACATTAACATGGACAGGATACTACACATTGTCTTTAAGGGAGTGCTGAACCTTATTATTTTTTAATATAGCAATATAGCCCAGGTATTAAAAGTCTTTTACCTATGTTATAGGCTGGAGCCACAGGGCTTTAACTGATGTAGCCTGAGGCAGAAGGGCTATAATGCTTTTAGAATCTTCCACCCAGTGGAGGTAGAAAGTTCTAAATTAAACAGGGTGAAACAGACAGACAAGCATTGCAATGTGAGGGCCGAAGGTCCGTAGCAGCCACTATTAGCACTGAGCCACATCATTGTCTTCAATGGACCTCTCTCTGTGGTCCAGTGTTGTAACTATTTCAACTATGGCCACTGCAGATGATGTATGTGTAAGAGGGGGAAAGGACTTACTTCTGACCTCCTAACCCTTCAAAACATTTACTATCCGTATAAGAACTTTTAGCAAGTATGTAATGTAAAGTCAAATCCTGCTCTTACATTGACAAGAAATTATATTGGAGCATGGGTTAGGGCAAGAAATATGTGATGATAAGTTGTAATCCAGTGGAAGGTTGAGATTTCAGGCCTACACATAAGACATTTGCTAGCCAGAGTACTTGCTGTTGCCTTTTTTCACGTTTTAGAAAATCGTGCCTCTTGGGGTTCGTAGAAACAGCTTTGCAGATTCTAGGGAGGAACAGCTGAACAGATTTGAGGAAAGTCGGAGATGCTGCTGATTTTCCATGCTCCTATCCTAGCACCCTACACAGCCACATATCCCTTCCTATTTCTTATGAGGATTTTGTTTTCAAATCAAGTGTTGAAGACTAAATTTCCAAATTTCACTAAATGTTTGCAGGAAGTTTATACAAATAGTGACTTTGAATGTACAAATCCATACCTTTCTAGCTGCCACTCCAGGACAAGTTGACATGCTCACAAGAGGCATGCATAATTCACACACTTCTGTTCAACACCAATGCAAGCTTCTAACAATGTCAATTTATAATGTATATTTCTCTGGCATAATTACAGGAACCACCACAAGCACCACAGCCGGGACCACAGCTCCACCGACAACTACAAGCACCGCTCCACCTACAGCAAAAACAGGATCGACCACAAGCACTGCAGCAACAACAACCGCTCAAGAGACAACCACCAGTACTACTCCATCTACCCCAAGAGCAGGGTCGCCCACAAGCACTGCAGCAACAACCACTGGTCAAGAGAAAACCACAAACACTGTACTCCCTACCTCACATACAGTGGCACCCACAAGCCCAACAACAATAACCATCACTCAAAAGACAACCACAAGCACTGCACCATCCACCCCACAAGCAGGGGCAGCCACAAGCACTGCAGCAATAACCACTGCGCAAGAGACAACTAGCAGTGCACAATTTACATCACGGGCAGGAGAACAAACAAGCACTTCAGCAAAACACACTTCTGAAGTGACACCCACACTATCTACCATTCTAGTAGAATTACCGACAAGCACTGAAGTAACAACCCCCACTCCTGAGACAACCAAAAGCACTGCATCATCTACCTCAATAGCAGGGTTTCCTATGAGCAATGGAGCCACAACCACTGCTGAAGAGACAACTTCAAGAACTGCACTAACCACTCCGCTAGCAGGGTCACCCACAAGCGCTACAGCAACAACTACCACTCAAGAGGCCATCAGAAACACTGCGCCATCTACCTCAGAACCAGGGTCACAGGCAAGCACTGCTGCAACAACCATTGCTCAAGAAATAACCACTAGCACTGCACAATCTACCACACAACCAGGGTCGCCCACAGGCACTGCAGCAGCAACCACTGCTCAAGAAACAACCATAAGCACTGCACCATCTACCTTACATGGAGAGTCGCACAGAAGCACCGCAGCAACAACCACTGCTCAAGAAACAACCATAAGCACTGCATCATCAACCCCAAGAGCAGGGTTACCCACAAGCACTAATTTGCCAACTGCAGCAGCAGAGACTAGTTCTAGCATCGTAGCTCCCACTACAGGTTCAGAGGCCACAACAAGCACTGCAGCAGTTTCTACAGCACGATATACCACCACAAGTACTGTGACATTTGCTACAGGAGCAGACAGCGGCACCAATCCCATCACAGTTTCTACAGCTGAGGGGACCACAGCAAAAAATGTGCCACCTACCGCAGGAGCAGAGACGACCACAAGCACCACAGTTATAACCGCAGTTGCAGAGGCTTCCACAAGCGCCAACGCACATACGACTGCAGAAAAGACAGCTGCAACTTCTACAGCACATACAACTGCAGCAGAGATCACAAGCACTCAGGCAATCACAACAGCCGCGGGTGTCATTATAAATACTGCAACTTCTACCACAGCGGAAGAGACAATGGCAAGTTCCGTAGCACCAACCACAGCAGCAGGGACATCTACAAGAACTACAATACCTTCCATAGGAGCCGAAACCACTGTAAGCACAGTGGCGGCTTCCACAGCACCACAGACCACTACTAGTACTGCAATACCCTCTACAACAGGAGAGAGCACCTCAAGTACTTCACCATCTACCACCACACTCCATATCACAGAAAGAACTGCAGCAACCTCCACAGTGGGACAGTCCAACATAAGTACTTCAATTTCTTCCACAGAAAGAGAAGCCACCATAAGCACCACTGTTCCCACAACACCGGTGAAGACTACCACAAGCACTGCAGCAAGCACCACAGCTGTAGGTGCTATTGTAAACACTGTTGCACCATCCACAGCAGAAGAGACCACCTCAGGCACTGCAGTAACTTCCAAAGAAGCAGGCACTGGAGGCATCACAGGTGCTGTGTCCACCACAACAAGCAGCAAACCCACAGCTTTTCACACTACAGCTCCTGAATCAAGTACTCTTGAAATGGTCACTACAGCTTCACAGGCCTCTACTGTCCCTACATCACAAACAACTCAAGGGCCTGTCGGTCTCCTCACTACAACAGGTCCAAGGATTTCCAGCACATCAACAGCCATCACCACAACTGCATCTAATGGGTCACTCGTGGTCCCCCCTAAGGTTGATCAAACCACTGTAGCAACCACACCAGCCACAACTGAGGCTCCAAAAACAGTAGCCTCCACTGCATCTACCAAGAGTGCATCTATGCCACCAACTAACCTTACAACTGGTAAGAATCTCTTCTACAGCTATGTTTATGACTTCTGTGCGACTGGATCAGTAAAGGAGCGAAGTGACTCCGGCCGCTCTGTGTGGGGATCGATAGATAGAGAGATAGATAGATTGATAGATAGATAGATAGATAGATAGGCAGACAGACAGACAGACAGACAGATAGATAGATAGATAGATAGATAGATAGATAGATAGATAGATAGATAGATAGATAGATAGCGATAGACAGACTGACTTATGGACAGACACATGGATGGATAGATAGAAAAAACACACAAACACAAGTGAGAGGAAGAGTATTTCATGATTCTGTATCAGAATTGCAAAGTAAAAAAAAAACAACCAGCAAAGATTCCATTGCCCTGGTATAGTCAAGGTAAGTATTTATAAGTACGGCTAAATTTACTATTCATAACTTCACAACTATTCACCATGACCAGCCATTTATATATCCAAGATAATGTCATCGGGTAAGTAGATGTGGAGTTAAGAATAGCAAATATTCACTTATATATATATATATATATACACACACATTTGCAGTATAGTGGAAATAGATAGTCTGGAGGCAATACTGTTGCAGGTCAATATTAAAAACTTCAAATTGTGGTAGAACACCTGAGACCTGCGAGAGACATAGTTAAAAAGTGTGAGCTTGACAGTGCAAGAGTGCGGTGTGTGTGACTGTGCGATAATGGAATCTGCTTGATGTTTTTATCTTAAAGGGAACAATTTCAACTTTGTTTGAAAGGCTTTTTCCCATTTGAATTAAATGTAGCATGGTTTAACGTGGAAAAGAGCTGGACTAGAACTGTTGTCCTGGCTGTTTACATCAATATATGGTGAAGAATTTGCAATAGTGATAACTCTGGATGGTATAGTATGTATAGAGCAAATGTTAATGATATACATATTAAAACATGTGGTCAGAGCCTGAGGGCTCAGTCCAGGGTTAACTATTCAGAGATTATGAGGGAGGAGGAAGAGTGGTCGGCTGAGTGTATTTTCAAGTCTTATGAACTCATTAGGAGATATGCAAAAAATAATCATTGGTAATTCTGCACCCCGAATTAACATTACCACTGGCTTTAGCAATTCCATGATGCAGAATTTCTGGACAATTAGAATGGGGGATTACGGCACTAATAGGTGTTTCCGCATATTCTCCACCTAATTCAAACATTCCGTCATGTTCATATGCACGTATTTGTTTGGTGTTACTTCACACTTCAGAATCCCAATTCAATAGGTACCTTAAGTTACTAGTGGAATTAGAATTTCCAACTAGTTTCTAGAATATCCCTCAACTGTTAATGAACAGCCTAAAAAGGAAGCTTTTTGAGGACCTTTGCATTGTGGATGAAAATGGTTTCCATGACATTATTAAAGGAAGACTTTCACCCGCATACCTGATAAAGGCTGCAAAAAAACATGAACCTTCTGCATCAAATCCAAATTCTTTCACTTAACACTGGAGCCAGCTTAGTCGCTTTTGTGGGCATACTCAGGTGTACCTTTGAGCACTAACACAAATCATTACCTCAACAGGAATCTTGCCAACGGAAGAGGTTATAGTACCAGCCACAGAAAAGCCAGTTCAGCAACCCAATGCTGGAAACACTACTACTCGACCAACTACTCCAACCGCAAGTAGAACATCCACCGTTGTCACCAGCACCCCAACCACAGCAGGAGCCACCAGCACTACACCTGCACTGATAGGTATGTTCTGCGTCATGGAAACGCAAAGTTGGCATTGCTAGCTGGTCTTTTTCAATTTTTTTTGTCAAAAGGTTGTCAAGTGTAGATGCTTGATTTGGTTACTTTCCGAGGCGAGGTTACCTCAATCATTGGAATGCAGCTGGAAATAGCCACATTCCAGGAAGGCTTATCCTCAGTCACTACTTAGAGGATGATCACTACTGCCTTCTAAGAAGGTATCACATCACTTATGACATTGGACCTGATCACTACCACATCCCAAGAAGGCGTCGTCTTAGTCATGACCTTGACATGATTGCAACCACATTTCAAATGGGCATCAGCTGACTCAAGACATTGGGCACATGACGCCTACCACATCCAATAAACCAATACCCTAACAAACTCCATTGGAGACGATCGCCATCACATTCTAAGCAGATTTTAGATAACTCACTGCTTTAACAATAGTCAACAACGCTTTCCAAGATGGTGCATCATGACATATTTGAGCGAAGAAATTAAGTCCTACATTTCAAGAGAGTGCCACTTCACCCACTAAATTATAATTTGTCACCACCATTTTTGAAAAACTGTTGCCCATCTCACTGCAGTGGACATGCTTATCACTGCATTCAGAAAAGCTGTGACCTTACACTTAGCATTTGAATTGGTAAACATATATTCAAGTATGTATCACCTCACTCAACTGCTGTAAATAGGGTGACTGCTCCATTCCAAGCAGGTGTCACCTCCTCTTCCTGTATTAGCGATTGTTAAATCCACATTCCAAGAAGGTGTCTCCGAGCTCACTGTTTTATCGGAGTGTAGTACTAGAATATAAAGTTTTTAATAGTGACCTACAATATTATTAACTTTAGAATATTATCAACTACCATTATCCCATAAAGAAAATTATATATGGTTAAATATAGATTTTCTATTCTTAACTCCACATATAATTACGTTGATAATATATGTGTTCAAGGTACATAGATGTGAAGTTAAGAATAGATTTATTGATTGATTGTTTGATTACTAAGCTTCTAAAGTAGCCAGCTTCTCCTTGCTGTCCTGGGGTATACTAATAGTAGCAATAGGAATAGAATACTAAATGTATACATATATATATCTTTATAAATATTTTTAGCACAGATATTACCCAGAGCTGTCAGAGTGCTTTACAAAACTTCCCATAACTATGTGGCGATACAGTTGAAGTCAATATCCTGCAATCAATATTAT
The DNA here is from genome assembly GCA_963921515.1 of Calotriton arnoldi. NCBI lineage: Eukaryota > Metazoa > Chordata > Amphibia > Caudata > Salamandridae > Calotriton > Calotriton arnoldi. The sequence continues at coordinate 813,280 of CAWUFW010000506.1, read as the reverse complement.
TGTAGATATTTTTTACTTCGATATTCTGGCATACAAGACTTACCAGCACCGTTATCAGATACCGGCACCATTATCAGATCACTAGAAGGGCTTGGTTTCCTCAAAGCTTAATGGGATATCAGTGTTCTCGTTCCTCTGTTGTGTTCTGGTCTGAACATCATGGGAGCTCAAAAGATCAGTGTACCTTTCTTACCACTAGGCATGGATTGTAGGCTAGTTAAGGGGGGTGATAAACCTACAGTAAATGTCCTAGGTTGGAGAGTTGTGTCACCTTCTTTAGGGTAGCTGGTCTGACACAGGTATTTTCCAGCTTTTTTTGACTATTAACAGACCAGATACTCTGAAAAGGCCAATATTTGTACCAGTTCTTGTAAGGTATTTTACTTCCAACCCTTATCACACCACTGGCCACCACTCACCTCCTGAAGAAACAACATCTTTATGCAAAAGTTGATTTATGATGACACAAAGATAATGCAATGTGACTCCTAGAGCAGGGAAAGCCCACTGAAATTATTTTATAAAGGTTCCCAAACTGATTGTTTTCCTAGAAATAAGTTGAAGCTTGGAGTTTGGGCAAGCACTCTTTAGCATAGAGCATGTCTTTCTTCCCACCGGTGTGAGATAAGTTGCAGATTTTATGATATGTGGGACTTTGAAAGATTACAAAGACTGGAACATAGTCCATCCTGACAACTAATGACTCCTGTCTGAAAGATAGCCTTTGTAAAGCAATGACATGTGGTGATCCCAGAGGCCAGTTCACCACTCATTGCTAGTGCTTGTATTCAGAGATGGTCTGGATGTCCTGGTGCCCTTGACTTCATTGATGATAAAGCAGGTAGTTACATCTCTACACTGGAAGCCCTGTTAACTTGTGCTACTGATCTCAGTGGTTCTTTTCTGATCACTTCTTTTTTTGGTACTTGGAGAGCTCTATCAAAGATGAGTCATTCTTATTTTTAACATGTAAATTGTTTGTAATATTCCCATTGCTGCTCAGAATGCACTGCTGTGGTAGCTCATGTGAAATGCTAACTCTGTTTTTTTTCTCATCTGATGGCTAAAGGGAAGGAGACAGTGACCTTCTTGAGCAGCACAGCGACCAGCACCACAACATCAACATCTACTGCAACCCCCGCTGGAGTCCCGGGGACTATTCCTATGACCACCAGGAGCTCAACCACAGTAGAGAATGCTACCACAACAGTGGCAATCACCAAGGAAGCCATCTCAGGGAACATCCCCACAACTCCAGCTGTCACTGGTAGCACCATATCTGGAAGCACGTTCACAACTGTGGCCTTCACCAGTACAGTGGGTATGACAGGAAGCACTTCTACAGCCACAACTATAACCACAGGAAACACCACTGCAATCAGTGCAGCTGGTGTCAACACTGCTGCTCCTATCACAGAGAGTGTCACAAAAGCCACAAGTGCCAGTCCCACTGGGAATACCACATCAGCATCTGGCATCACCCCTACTGCGACAATGACAGGTAGCACCACAACAGCCACAGTTCAGAGCACCACTGGGAATACTACCATAGGCCTAGGACTCACCACTGCTGCCACTACAACGGGGAGTACTCTGAGTACTCTGATAACCACAACTTCAGGAGGTACTGGCAACACCACCACAGGTGGAACTATAGTAACAGCACCCAGTATCATCACTGCTGCCATCAATGAAAGTACAACTCCATGGGCAAACACAAGCATTACATCCCACGTCTCTGAACCCACCACATCAGTCTCCGCAATGTTGGACTTCACCGTCAACTTCACAATAGTGAACACTAGCTACAACAGTGACTTTAACAACCACAACTCTCCAATATACCGTATTGTGTCGTCGATCATACTTTCTAAGGTAAGTGCCACAAATCAAAATAAATCTGGTGAATCTTCCAATGTATGAATGAGGGAGGTTTCTTTTCATCAAAAGGGTCAGTGCAGAATGAAAGTTGCTTAGCAGCAGTGTGTTGCACCAAGACCCAAAGTACATATGCCACTTGTTCTATTTCAAAAAGTGAGCCTTGTAAAAACTCTTTAATTTTTTTTACTATCCATTGGGGGATAATCCACAGTAGGTCGGGAAAGGGTATTTGAAAGCATTAGCAGGATTGTGATGGAAATACTGAAGCGCTTTTCACATACAGTCCCTTTATTTACCTCATTAGACTTACCCTAGAATCAATAAAACTGAGATTTACATAGAGGATTGTATAGTTATTCTGATTATATATCGTTAACACCCAAAGTAGCTGTTAATGTTGTTTTAGCCTGTAACTACACCTCTTATCTCTAACCAGTAAGAAAGGTGGTGTGCATTTGCTACACTAAGAGAGATCCCCTGGAGTTCTTTTGCACCTACATGAGTCCACTCGTCTACTGATCTTGGTGTTGACCATAGGAGGCAGTAATGATCTGATGTGCGGTACATTAGAAATGCCAAACATTTTAAATCTCGATGAACAGTACTGAGAATGGGAGATGTTTATAGTTGTCTTTTCAACTTTTGACTTGTCTGGAGCCATTCTAAGATCATTGGTTAGATAAATGAGTGATCATACATGCCTCCTTGAAATCTATCTCTCAACTTTGGGGCTGCGGAGTATCGGTGTGGCACCAGCATCAGGACTCCTTTTCGGAGCACACACCACAGCAAAAAGATGAATAAAAGTATGAACGATTAAGTTGTTGTGTGAATTACCTCTTCTTCAGAACTCTCCAGGCTTACATTACAACACATGCAGCAATTTGTGCCTGTTCCCTGTCTAAGATGGATCAATTGGTTTGTATGGGGAGAGGATGTGGCCTAACAGCTAGGGTGGTCGACTTCGAAGCTGGGGAACCGGGTTCGAGTCTCGACAGGGACGATCAACATCCTGTGATTCTGGGCAAATTGCTTAATCTCCCCGTGCCTAACATAAAATGAATGTGTCCGTCTGTAACGCAACTGGTGCTCATGTAAAGCGCTCTGATACCTTCGGGTCTAGTTCGCGCTAAATAAAACTCCACCCCCCCCCAAAAAATGGGTATGTCCCAGCGCTCATTGTCTCTGATGAATGCATTGCTTTGTACAACCACATCCCAGTGTTTATTGCATACAATGGATCCATTGGTTTGTACAACTATTTGCCTGGGCCAATTGTCTAAGATGCATTCATTGCTTTGTACAATCAAATCCTAACACTGATTGTCAAAGGTGGATTTGTAAACCATTTCCCAGAGTTCATCATCTAAGACGGATTTATTGGTTTTGGCAGGCAACCAAGTTCCAGTGGAATTATACAAGATTGCTCCGTTGGTTTGCACAATTATGTTGCGGTGCTGATTGTCTAAGATGGTTCCATTGCTTTGTACCACCATGTCCTAGATGGATTCTTTCGTTCTTTTGTTTGTACAACCATGTCTAAGTGCTGACTGCCTAAGATGAATTGCTTTGCACAACCATGTCCCAGTGCTGATAGCCCAAAATGGATTCTTTGGTTTGTACAACCATGACCCAGGGCTGATTGTGCATACTTCGGAAGGGGTAGTTCGCTGCCATGCTCATACAATGCTCCTAAAGACCCATGGTGATTGTCCACCATATACATTTCTGTGATAAAGATAGATCTGTTGTTGTGTACAACCATTTGCTACTGCCAGTTGTCTAAGAGGAACACATTGGTTTGGACAACCATGGCTCAGGTACAAGATTTATTGTGATTGTATATTCAGCAAAATACATTGCTAACGTAGCCTAAATATCACTCAGCGAAATGCAGTGGCTGTACATCTCATAATGTAGACTTTGAAGTTAGATGGTAAAGTTAAAAGGGGGCACTCTTTGTATAGGTGCATATAGCACAGTAGGCTGTGCTTTGACTTAGAAAGTAATACAATATGATTCTACATTGAAAGACCAGTGGATATCATAGACACTTGTCATGGGTGGCAGTAATAATGTGTGCTCAATTTGCTTTCTAAAGCAAGAGTAAAGTTATTCCTGCTTTTCATAAACATTTTCTCTAACTTTCGGGTTGGAATCTATTTGAAGATTTCAACACCAGCCTTCTCAATTTCAGGTTCCTACAAGTATACTTGTGCCATCCTATTCTCTTCCCCATGTGGTACCAACAGACTTTCTAGTTCTATTAACTCCATTAGGATGATTCTGTGAGGCAATGCACTTTTTTTGCAATGTAGCCTACACCGGGACTAATCCAAACCTGACACTGCATCCGTGTTTAAAATACAGATTGTGTGACAAAATTTAAATTACAGCATTGTCTACATTAATTCTAGGTGGAGCCTATTTTCAGAAGTAGCAGCATTGGTGCGTCGTTCAGTGGCTGCAAAGAGCTGACATTCTCGTAAGTCGTAAGAGGAAACCATCCTTCACAATCTATCACGTAGGACTCCTTCAGCAAAAGCTTGTAATTGCTTTCCTCCTGCACGCTGTAATTCAGAAAATTGAGTACCATTATCCCTTAAATTGAACAGTGACCTGTGTAAGGGTCTACATAGACATCCTCTCTAATCTTCAAATGGATATGTTCTAAAGTTCCCTTGAAAAAAAAGTTCCACTCATATTTGACACACCTGCTCAACTTCCTTTCTTTCTCCAAGGTACCTCATTATTTTACTTCATTTCCTACAAATTCCTCTCTGACAAGCTATTTTGAAGGTGGTTTAGCATGCGCATAGCTCCAGACATTTTCATTGGGTGTGGAAAGCCACAAAGCAACCACCATCAGAGAACGTCGTCCTGTGACTCCTCAGCAGACTTTAACCAAATCTCACCATTTTTTTCTTTGCTTCATTTTCAGGCCTGGAAACACAGACAATTCCGTCTATGTGGATACTGTCTGCTCCTACAAGAATGATGCTGTGGGCCAAAAGTTTGACCGAGCTGTAATCTACAGAGAGTTCAGTCAGAGCACCAACAATATTACAATGCTGGGAAACTATCCTTTGGACAGCAGCAGACTCTTCATAAATGGTAGGTATTGTTGTCTGTGTGGGTTGGTAGAGAGTCAAAAACAGAGGGCCTTTTTTCTAAATGAGGTCCTTTTTGCAGGCTAGAGATTTTAGAAAGTGGAAAGGGTGCAATCATGGGGTCTGTTAATAGTTCTGACGTTCCCAACAGAATATTGCAAAACTAGTAATTTGTTTCCAAGACTGGCATTTTAGTTGTGGGCAGGTGGTCAAGCCTTTGCCCTGACAGATTTGAAATTCAAATTTTTTAGAGTAACCATTTTAAAATGTTTCTTTATATCACTAATTTGTGAGCACTCATCTTGAATCCTAGAATATTGATCCAGGGTTAAAAGTAATTTTTCCAAGGTTCTGGAGCCCTGAGCCCAAGGTGTATACCAGTGACCCAGACTCTGATCTGATCTTTTCAAAATACTAAGCTGTGGACCTGGAAAATAATCTCTCATAGGACACTTCAACAGGATTCTAGAAAATCGTGCTTGGGTTCTTGAGCACTATTATGGGTTCTTGAGTACTAATCTAATATTCTGGAGTCTGGGGTACTGGTCTCTTACAGAGACACTAATCAGAAGTTTGGAAATGTGATCCAATGATTTAAAAATATTATTTTGGGTACTTGAATAATGATCTGAAGTTTAGGACTAGTTAACAGGTGTCTTTAAATACTGATCCACCTTTCTACCAGTCGCACTACCATTAGTCAAAGTTCTGTAACGGGATATCCTGCACTTCACCCATGGCATTCGGCCTCCATGTCAGTTTTGTTTGCTAATAAAAATGTATCTGTGCTTTTATCTCTCCTCCTCTAAATCTTTTGGGTTTCCAATGTTTTTAATTGTCCTTTGTTTTGTTTCCAGGCTATAACGAAGCACCTGAAACAGTGACCAAAACCTCCAGTAAGTTTTAATTCTGGTAACTGGTATGCTATGTTTTTAGGCCTGATTGGGTAGAACTTTAGTCCTAATTCCTGACATCATGTTAGTATGAATAAAGTGGCCTAGGCAGATAGTAACATCATCATGTAAGCAACTTTCCACTGTTGTTAGATTTCCATCTTTCAGTCGACTTTTCAGTTCTGGTGCCCAAACAACAGACACATGATAAAAATTAGTACAATGTTTACACAACGTATTGATACTTTGTTTCTTTTTTTAATCAGGGGCATATAAATTGGTAGGTCTTTGTTTCTAAAAAGGTTGCTAAGCTTTTTTAAAAGCTTGTAAACTTTTGAACTTCACAAAGTATCCAAGTTTTAAAAAGTGCGCATAGCATCTGCTAAATACAGGTTTTTAAGTGAAAAAAACCCCCTGTAAACAACATTTTGCAGGAAGGACCGTCCCGCCAATTTTTTTGTGCGAAATGTCCCCTGTAAAAAAATTGGGGATGGGACAATTTCCCGTCTGCAGGACAAAGTTGTGTAAAGTTCACTCATTTCCCAATTTAAAAAGTGCAAGCCCCTATTAAGATTTTATTAGGATTACAGCTCTAGAAACCAGTGAGGGCAGAAATGAGAGGATAGTCGTACAAAGACACTGATGGGTAGTGATGCCCCAGAAGCCTGGATAAGCACAATTTGTCATACATGAGAGAGCCTTCCATGTATAGGTGATATACATTCAGGACAGCAATGGGCAACTGTCATTAAACATTGTCTCTAACTCCCAATTAAATAAAAAGCATGAATTAATTATTGATGACAGCTTTAATGTAGCGCACTGACTTTTATTAGTGCATCAAAGTGTCAGAACAAATCCAAACACCGGTGTTTACCTTTTGAAACCGTACCGAATGCAGGTTTGAGCTAAAGCCATACCTTACAGAGAAATATATGTGATATTGCAGAGTCTACTCTACAGTTTATGCAATGAGTAGGGTAGCTCACAGGGAATAGTCTGCTAACTGTTGAAGTGTACATGCAACTAGGGGTTAGCAATTAAATACTGGAGGGCTGAATCAGATGTTTATCTTTTATCTTGCCAACAGTGATAGAACCAGTGTGACTGAGTTTACTGACAAGACCTTGATGGTCAGTCTATAAAACTACAATACCTGCTAAGTAGAACGTGCAAGCTCTGAGACACCTACTTTTTTTATGTCGAATTACCTGGATTCTCTGCTTCAAGTATGCTATTTTATTTACCACTAACATCTTTATTAAAAAATAAAAAGTACAAACCTTAAGTTTCCAGAATGAAACAATGAGTTAGCAGATACACAGTTTTCAATAACAAACATTTTATGTGCAGAGAAATAAAAAAATCCCTAAGCTAAGCATACAGTTTCATTGAAGCACAGGCCTTAGGTTACACCTAGCCAGATTTGTGCTGTGTATGCCCCCAGCTGGCATTCCAGATCCTGGTTCTAAACTCTTTTTCAAATCTTTCCAGCCATGCAGCCCACCACAACGCCGATCCCAACTCTGGCACCGGCTGTCTTCACCCTGAATTTTTCTCTGACAAACTTAAAATTCACCACCATCCTCGGAGACCCGACTTCAGACGACTTCCGCGCCACCCAAGATGCTCTGACTGCTCAGGTAGGTTACATGGCACCACCATCACGGGTAAACCACTGACAGGTCACATGGCATCTCCATCTTGTTTAACCCTTTGAGAGACACTTGCATTTTGCTCCAACTCATGATTCTGCTCTTGTTCCAGCTGGACCCTCTCTTGAAGAATACCACAGTCGGCTCAGCATACATTACGTGCAGAGTGACATCATTTGGGTAAGTTTTAGGATTCATTTACTTTAACCCAAACCTTTTCACCAACCAAGAGGTTGCCTATGAGCTCCAAGTCTTGAACTCGCTACCAACCTTTACCCAGACTAACAACGAGTTGCGTTCCAGGTAGAGTTTGTTATACTGGTCGGTCATTGGAAGCTTTGAGATTTTCTTCCGCACAACACAAGGAAACACCTTCTTCTGAAGCCTCATTAATATTTAGGCTTAAAATATAGCCTTCTTTGGAAAAATTATTGTGCATTTCTAATGTAGTGTGTACATTCTTGCAGCTTAGCAAAAAATAGATTGCTGTAAAAGACACAATTTAGCTCTCTGCACCCAATTCTACATCGCCAAGGCGCACCAGCTATGATTCCAGAATGGCCCTTTGTTTGATGAGGTCTAATTGCATCTTAGATTCCATAATATGCTTTTGTTGGCTGATATGAAGTTGTATTTTGAATTTCAGAATACTCATTTGTGTGATGATCACTGACTTTGTTTTAGAGTCCGGAATGGCCCAGTTCGTCATGTTGTCTGATTGGTTTTGGATTTTAGATGGTTCCTTTGTTTATTGATTGTTGGATTCCAGGATGCGTCTTTTTTGATGAAGACTGTTTGAGCTTTTGCTTTCAGAATGTCCTTTTGTTTAATGATGACAGGTTGTCGTTTTAGATTTCGGAATGTCCCATTCTCATATGATGTCTAATTGTGCTTTGAGATCCGCTGTCAGGTGACACCTTCAAACAAGGATGTCACTTCTCAGATACAACAATTGCTGGGGAGCAGCACTTCTGAAAGGTTTACGGATGATGGGCAAGGAGGAGGACAGCCATTATCTTTAGTGGGTGATGAGTGGACATGTTTTGCGGTGTACTATGCTATCTTGCAACACGTGATCCATGTTATAATGTCAGGCTTAGCCAACATGCCAATTTCATGTTTGGCTTAAAAGGGCCTCCAGATGAAGAGAAAAGAATAGTCCTGATCAATAACAATCACCAATAATAAGAATTTTAGAATATTCTTTTGTTTCATTGATAATGTCTGCCTGGTTGCAAAGCCCTTTGGAAGTATAAGAATTGGGGTCCAGTGTGTGTTACGTGGAACTTCCACCTTTGTAATTGGCTGGGCAAGAGGCGTAAGCAGGATTCACGGTGCAAGAATGGAGTTCAGCTTGTGCACTGCGATAATGTGGCATCTGATGCATTCACTGATGTCTCTTTCAGAAAGACTCATTATGGACTCTGAAATCATGTGCTTTAGTACGTCAGTGAAAAGATTCCTCCGGTACCATCAAAAGTTTATAACATGCCTTCCAATGCCTAGCTTGTGGTTAGATCATTTGAGAACTTTGGATCTGAGAGCCGATGACCAATTGTAAATTCTAACTAGAATGTGCACTTTCCTGCAGCTCGGCAAACAGCGTTAACGACACTGTGGTCAACATGATCTGCACCTATAAGAATGATTCAACTGCACCAAAGTTTGACAGAGTGGTTATGTATCACGAACTTAGCAGCCAGATCCAAGGCGTCAGCACGCCAGGACCATACAGCCTGGACAAGAACAGCCTCTATGTTGATGGTGAGAAGCCTATTCCACACACTCAGGCACCAAGAGCTGGTTCTTGCCCTTCACATTTATGTTTTAATTTGTTCTTTGGTCCTCTCCTCTGCGTCCTTGACTAACCCTTTTTTTTACTTTCTAGGTTATCATGAACCAAGTCTCATGCCAAGCACCACAAGTGAGTATCTCATGAGCGATGCTTCATTCATGGAGGGGGTTGAGCCTGAGGTGTATATAGAGGGTGCCATCCACAAGCAACTCCTACGTCTGAGTCCTGTAGGGACTCCTTGTGTGAGATGTATAAAGGTGGTGGGACGTATAGAGATATGACGTTTGCTGTATGGTTGGAAAATAATTCTACTCCTTGTCTGAGAATATAAATCAACAGCTGGCTAGGAGCAAAGCTTGAACTCACCTTTCTTCAGAAAATTTCTCTTGTTTCTGTTTAGACCGACAAGTTTATAGAGCTAACATGCTCGCTAGTCACGGTTTGATTAAATTATTGCAATGTAGTACACATTGGTATCATTTAAAAAAATCACTACCAGGCCACAAAGAGTGCAAACTCTGGCAGCTAGGACCTGCTCTTAAGAAAACTGAAGCATATGAAACCAGCTCTGAGAGCTCCCCATTCACTCCTGGTGGAGAATAAGATACAACTCAAAACCTTGCATTATGCAGAAAACTTACTGGTTGCAAAGGTTCTCAATACCTTTTGAAACTGGAAACCCACAACATTAAAGCCAGGTACATGTGATTATCTTGGGCTCATGTTGTTCAACAAGGTTCCGTTAAGAGACAAAAAGCTTATATACGTCTTTGGGTGGGAGAGAAGCTCAGGGCTCCTATCAGAAGCCTATGACGTTCAGCTGACCTTTGATAAAAGCTATCGATTAAGGCTTAGCAACACAAGAGTGACTGCTGCATGCCAGATCGATGCCCATCCTAGGCATCTGGCTGGACTCTGACTTTTATATTTTCAGCTCTTTCAATGCGATGACTTGTGTCTCTTGTCTGTCCTAGGTGAACTGTAGGGCAACAGAAATTCTGAAATAAATATGTAAATAAATAATTAAAGAAACAGAGAGATACATCAGTGGTCACCACTGTTGTGACATGATGACACAAGCCTCCCAGTATTATTGTGCACCTGTAAGTGGTAGACGAGGAATCAGTTTCTTGGATTTGATTTTCCTAGGGGAAGGGAAGTGCATCATGGAGTCATTCAGATATGGGAGTAAAGAAAAAGTTGTTCTAGAATGGAATCTACAAAACCACTGTACTTCATTGCCCTTTGAAACACATTTGAAAATATTCAGGCTTTGCGAATACTACCAATCAGAATGAGCTATCATTGTCCATTTTTCTAAACCCCGCCCCAGGGGTTTATACGTTTTTTTTCAAGATCCTATAGAGAACCCTGAGTTTCTCAATCTTGAACATTAGATTGTGTTCATAACATAACATTGAATGTAATTACATTCAATCTCAGATCCTATGATAACAGTCTTTATGAAAAAACACCTTTTTAGGACTTTATAGCTCAAACTAAAAGTGAAACTTTTGCCTCCAATTATATAATGACTGTAATTAACAAAACTTCAGATCTATGTAGATTGTGCCATGCCGTCAGTGCTATGTGCCCCCCACATTGGTCCCTACTCCTTTTTCCATGTAACCAGTCTTATTTTTTATTTTTTGCTCTATTGCAGGCTCAATGCCAGTGACAACAGTGTCACCTCCGGTTCTCTCAGAAGCCCACTTCAGCCTTGTCTTCACACTTGCCAGCCTGAAATTCACCTCTGACCTGGCAGAGCCCACATCCGCCAAGTTCAACGAGACGCAGCTGTCCCTGATCTCTCTGGTAGGTGGTCTTCAAGATCCTTCCATAACCATTGACTGTTTTGAATTTGCAACAATCTTTTATTTTGGATTTGTATAGAAATTGGTTAATATCTTTTTATTCCCTCTAGCTTGACCCACTCTTGAAGAACACCAGCTTGGGCCCGGCCTACAGCACCTGCAAAGTGGTTTCCTTCAGGTACATCTAGGATTCTTTTGCAGCTGCTGGTTCCCTTCTGAGTGAACACCCAACCTCTTCTTGGTCATCAGCCCCTTCTTCCATCCCCGACAATATAATGTTGAGTAGTGTCACAAATCAAATGTGCCTCCTTTATCTTTGGTCTGGATATCATACCTGTTGCATTATCCGGGGACCTATGTGGACATCAGACACTAGGGATATACCGTCATAAGCAAGAATTCAGAATCCAGACCCTGCACTAACTGGGCAGCACCTTCTCCAATGGGAGATATAGTGGATGCTGGGTGATGTTATCATCACCTGTTTTTAGTGAATCTTCTTTGTAATTAAATAGTTTTGCTCCTGAAAACTAAAGCAAGCCTCTTGTTTTCACCTAAACTATTTCGAAATTCTGGTGATGACCAATGATGTCACCATTCTTCCTATCAACAATATTTCCCACAATGGTGACTGACAATTCGCTGAGTCATCATGACTGGGCAAACTCTAGGAAACTATTTACAATAAATTACAACTGTTTAAAAATCCGTCTGATAATATGGGAATATGCTTTTCAACAGAAGACGGGACAGTGGTTTCCTAGTATTCCTAAATGTACACCTTTTTTTTTCTGGTCCAGTTAAGGAAGACTCACATATCATGCAATCTCTAAATGCCACTGTCATATACTGGAGCCTCTGCAGTGGCTCATGGCAAAGGGTGGAGTGCATCACATTTTTGGAAATATATATTTTTTTAAATGAGCTTCTAGTCTATTTATTGTCCACCAGTGGACATCTCCAATACAGCTTAGGATCATATGTTTCCCTCTCTACATATTCTATTTGGGAGTTGGTGTTATTACCAATTGGAAAGTGCTAACTTGACTGGCTTTTTCTTGTAGCTCGGCAACCAGCATGGACAGCACAGCAGTCAACGTGACCTGCACCTACAGGAATGACTCCACTGCACCAAAGTTTGATCGAGTGGGGTTGTACCACGAGCTCAGTGACCAGACCCAGGGTGTCAGCACGCTGGGACCATACAGCCTGGACAAGAACAGCCTCTACGTTGACGGTGAGTAGTATATTACCCTTCTGAAGGACCACAGACTTTGTTCTCCACTTATACTTCTTATTGTGTTTCTTTATCAGCTCCTCAAGGTCCCTAAATACCTTGTTCTTCGTTTTCAGGTTATCATGAAGCAAGTCCAGTGCCCAGCACCACCAGTGAGTACAGGGTTTTGTCATTGGTGCCTCAGACTGGGAAAGGAGTTGACCTGCAATCACTTGGCCCTCAGTAGACATGTCAGGACACCATGGGTGGATGACGAGAGGTTCATACAAGGGTGTCCATTTAGGCGACTTTTTTAGAGTTCAATAAATGTCTTAAGTTTACCGCATCATAGGGTAATTAATAGGGCCACCTAGTCTGGAACTAAAAATTATTGAGATCTGTAGTTACTACTGCTGACTCGTGGAGGCCACCTGAAATGAGAATGGATGTGCAACCGGCAGTGATAGAGTCTGAATCCATTTCTTGTCTACCAAACTCCCAATGGATATAGGTTCTGATAGTTTGCACTAGTTGGGTACAAAGAAAAGTGTAAGCCATACTGGAATGACTGTCACTTCTGTTAGTCCCTTGTGACCTGTGTTTCCTCTTCTTTCAGCCACAGCCCTGATGCCAGTGACAACAACAGCACTACCTCTGGTTCCATCAGAGGCCCACTTCACTCTGGTCTTCACCTTTGCCAGCCTCAAATTCACCTCTGATTTGGCAGATCCAACTTCCACCAAATTCAACGAGACACAACTATCCCTGACTTCTCATGTAAGTGGCTGTTAAGATCCACTCATTAACCACCTACTGGTTTAAAGATACAAGTTTTACTTTGGTTAATTACCATGTTTGTCTCTTTAGCTTGACCCACTCCTGAAGAACAGCACCTTGGGCCCAGCCTACAGCTCCTGCCGAGTGTTTTCCTTCAGGTAGGCTTAAGATTCTTTTGGAGATGCTGTTTTTCCTCCTGAGTGTCTCCTCTTGAAGGTCCCCTGGCCCCTTCTACCATCCCCCACAATATTATGTCAAGTCCTATTACAGTTCAGATGAACCTCATTTAGCTTTAGTCTGTATATCCGCTCTCTCTCTCACATAATCCAGGAACATATGTGGACATCAGGCACTAGGGAATCAATGTCACAGACAAGGCATGCACAGTCCAGACCCTCGACTAACTGGGCAGCATCTTCTCCGATTGGGGACATGGTTGCTGCGTGGGCACGTGTTATCATTACCCGGTTAAGTAAATCTTCTTGGTAAGAAAATAATATTGCTCATGAAAACTAAAGCAGGCCTCTTGTATTTGCCTAAACTATTTCAGAATGTGTGCAGGTGACTACATGATGCTACGGTCCTTCTTAGAGGCACTGTCTCCCACAATTGCGATTGAAAACTCACTGAACCAGCATAAATGATTAAACTGACGGAAAATATTCACACCGAATTCCAACATTTTCAATAATCACTACGCTAAGCTGGGAATCACCTTCGAGCAAGAGATAGGACTCTACTTTTCTAATCCAGCCTGAAATAATCCCATTCCTCGAATGTAGCCCACTCAAGAGCAAGACTGACCTGTCATGGAATCTTCAGATTTCACTTTTATAGGTTGGCGCCTTCAAGTAGGAAACAGCCTTTATTCCACAGCTCAAACCCCGCTGTGCCTTAACAGCGCGGGCCGAACCACGGATGCGTCTTTACAACGCATTCCTTTATCACGCAAATCGTTAGAACGACTTGCATTAAGAAAAGCTTTGTTGGATTAATGTTGGACTTTAAGTCCAACGTTTTCCCTACTAATGCACAGACTGGATGTGGAATGGTAAATTATGCTATTCCAACTCCAACGCTTTCCCTAAGGCAAGTCGTTGTAACGACTTGCGTTGTAAAGGAATGCGTTGTAAAGTCGCATTTGTTTTTCGGACTGCGTTATTAAGGCAGGTGCTATTAACGCCTGCGTGGATCTGACAAACAACCCCTTCGGGCTCATTGGAAAGGGTGCAATGTGTCACATTTTTAGAAATGCAAACCATTTTTTTTTTTTTTTTTTTTAATGAACTTCTGATATCTTGCTTGGTTCCTAGTGGATACTTCTAATACAGCGTATGAGCCCCTGTTGCTCTCTCTGAATCCTTAATTTGGGAGTTTGTGTTATTAAAAATTGAGCAGTGTTAATTTGATCCACTCTTTTCTGTAGCTCTGCAGCCGGTGTAGACAACACTGCAGTCAACATGACCTGCACCTACAGGAATGACTCTACTGCACCAAAGTTTGATCGAGTGGTGATGTACCATGAGCTCAGTGACCAGACCCAGGGTGTCAGCACACTGGGACCATACAGCCTGGACAAGAACAGCCTCTACGTTGACGGTGAGTAGTATATTACCCACCCCGAGGAGCACAGACCTTGTTCTCCACTTGTACATCTTACTGTGTTTCTTTATCAGCTTCTCAAGGTCCCTAAATACTTTGTTCTTCCTTTTCAGGTTATCATGAAGCAAGTCCAGCGCCCAGCACCACCAGTGAGTACAGGGTTTTCTCATTGGTGCGTCAGGCTGTGAGGGGAGTTGACCTTCAATCACTTGGCCCTCAGTAGACATGTTAGGACACCATGAGTGCATAACAAGAGCTGCGTACAAGGGGTGTCCATTTGGGCAACGTTTTTAGAATTCAATAAATGTTTTATGTTTCTCGCATCATAGGGTAATGAATAGGGCCACCTAGTCTGGGACTAAAAGTTTTTGAGATCTGTAGTTATTACTGCTGACTCACGAATGCCACCTGAAATGAGAGTGGATGAGCAAATGGTAGTGATAGACTCTGAATCCATTTCTTGTCTACCAAACTCCCAATGGAAGTGGGTGCTGATACTTTTCACTAGTGAAAAGTGTAAGCCATACTGGAACGACTGTCGCTTCTGTTAGTCCCTTGTGACCTGTGTTTCCTCTTCTTTCAGCCGCAGCCCCGATGCCAGTAACAACAACAGCACTACCTCTGGTTCCATCAGAAGGCCACTTCCCCCTAATCTTCACCCTTGCCAGCCTCAAATTCACCTCTGATTTGGCAGATCCAACTTCCACCAAATTCAACGAGACACAACTATCCCTGACTTCTCTTGTAAGTGGCTGTTAAGATCCACTCATTAACCACCCACTGGTTTGAAGATGCACATTTTACTTTGGTTAATTACATTTTTGTTTCTTTAGCTTGACCCACTCCTGAAGAACAGCACCTTGGGCCCAGCCTACAGCTCCTGCCGAGTGGTTTCCTTCAGGTAGGCTTAAGATTCTTTTGGAGCTGCTGTTTTTCCTCCTGAAGGTCCCCTGGTCCCTTCTACCATCCCCCACAGTATTATGCTGAGTCCTATTCCAGTTCAGATGTACCTCATTCTGCTTTAGTCTGTATATCCGCTCTCTCTCACATAATCCCGGGACATATGGGGACATCAGGCACTAGGGATCCAATGTCATACACAAGGCATGCACAGTCCAGACCCTCGACTAACTGGGCAGCATCTTCTCCTTTTGGGGACATGGCAGATGCTGGGTGGTCACATGTTATCATTACCTGGTTTTGTAAATCTTCTTGGTAATAAAATAATATTGCCCCTGAAAACGAAAGCAGGCCTCTTATATTTGCCTCAACTATTTCAGAATGTGTGCAGGTGACCACATGATGCTACGGTCCTTCTTAGAGGCACTGTCTTCCACAATTGCGATTGAAAGCTCACTGAACCAGCATGAATGATTAAACTCTAGGAAAATATTCACACTGAATTACATTTTTAAAAATCACTATGAGAAGCTTGGAATCTCCTTTGAGCAAAAGACACTACTCTGCTTCTCTAATCCATCCTGAAATAATCCCATTCCTCTAATGTAGCCCCCTTAGGAGGAAGACTGACCTGTCATGGAATCTTCAGATTTCACTTTTATAGGTTGGCGCCTTCAAGTGGGAATCAGCCTTTATTTGATAGCTCAAACCCCGCTGTGCCTTAAGAGTGCGGGCCGAACAACGGATGCGTCTTTACAACGCATTCCTTTATCACGCAAATCGTTAGAACGACTTCCACTAAGAAAAGCTTTGTTGGATTAATGTTGGACTTTGAAGTCCAACGTTTTCCCTACTAATTCACAGACTGGATGTGGAATAGTAAATTATACTATTCCAACTCCAGCGCTTTCCCTAAGGCAAGTCGTTGTAACGGAATGGGTTGTGAAGTCGCATTTGTTGCTCGGACTGCGTTATTAAGGCAGGTGTCATTAACGCCTGCTTGGATCTAAAAAAAAAAAATCTAAATCCGTATTTGTAAAGCGCGAACTACTCACCCTTACGGGTCTCAAGGCGCTGGGGGCCGTCGTGGAAATTAAGTGAGTTATTGCCCAGAGTCACATGGTGCTGAGCTGAGCTGCCACCGGAGCCGGGGATCAAACCGTGAGCCCTGTGCTCCGAAGACAGTTGCCCTGGCCGCTGCACCACACCTCTCCACTGACAAACAACCCCTTGTGGCTCATTGGAAAGGGTGCAATATGTCACATTTTTAGAAATGCAAACCATTTTCTGTTTTTTTTTTTTTTTTTAATGAACCTCTTGATATCTTGCTTGGTTCCTAGTGGATACTTCCAATACAGCGTATGAGCCCCTGTTGCTCTCTCTGAATCGTTAATTTGGGAGTTTGTGTTATTAAAAATTGAGCAGTGTTAATTTGATCCACTCTTTTCTGTAGCTCTGCAGCCGGTGCAGACAACACCGCAGTCAACATGACCTGCACCTACAGGAATGACTCTACTGCACCAAAGTTTGATCGAGTGGTGATGTACCATGAGCTCAGTGACCAGACCCAGGGTGTCAGCACACTGGGACCATACAGCCTGGACAAAAACAGCCTCTACGTTGACGGTGAGTAGTATATTACCCACCCCGAGGAGCACAGACCTTGTTCTCCACTTGTACATCTTACTGTGTTTCTTTATCAGCTTCTCAAGGTCCCTAAATACCTTGTTCTTCCTTTTTAGGTTATCATGAAGCAAGATCAGCGCCCAGCACCACCAGTGAGTACAGGGTTTTCTCATTGGTGCCTCAGGCTGTGAGGGGAGTTGACCTTCAATCACTTGGCCCTCAGTAGACATGTTAGGACACCATGAGTGCATAACGAGAGCTGCGTACAAGGGGTGTCCAATTGGGCAACTTTTTTAGAATTCAATAAATGTTTTATGTTTCCCGCATCATAGTGTAATGAATAGAGCCACCTAGTCTGGGACTAAAAAAATTTGAGATCTGTAGTTACTACTGCTGACTCGCGAATGCCACCTGAAATGAGAGTGGATGTGCAACTGGTAGTGATAGACTCTGGATCCATTTCTTGTCTACCAAACTCCCAATGGAAGTGGGTGCTGATACTTTTCACAAGTGAAAAGTGTAAGCCATACTGGAACGACTGTCGCTTCTGTTAGTCCCTTGTGACCTGTGTTTCCTCTTCTTTCAGCCGCAGCCCCGATGCCAGTAACAACAACAGCACTACCTCTGGTTCCATCAGAAGGCCACTTCCCCCTAATCTTCACCCTTGCCAGCCTCAAATTCACCTCTGATTTGGCAGATCCAACTTCCACCAAGTTCAACGAGACACAACTATCCCTGACCTCTCTTGTAAGTGGCTGTTCAGATCCACTCATTAATCACCCACTGGTTTGAAGATGCACATTTTACTTTGGTTAATTAAATTTTTGTTTCTTTAGCTTGACCCACTCCTGAAGAACAGCACCTTGGGCCCGGCCTACAGCTCCTGCCGAGTGGTTTCCTTCAGGTAGGCTTAAGATTCTTTTGGAGCTGCTGTTTTTCCTCCTGAAGGTCCCCTGGCCCCTTCTACCATCCCCCACAATATTATGTTAAGTCCTATTCCAGTTCAGATGAACCTCATTCAGCTTTAGTCTGTATATCCGCTCTATCTCACATAATCCCGGGACATATGAGGGCATCAATGTCACAGACAAGGCATGCACAGTCCAGACCCTCGACTAACTGGGCAGCATCTTCTCCGATTGGGGACATGGCAGATGCTGGGTGGTCACGTGTTATCATTACCTGGTTTTGTAAATCTTCTTGGTAATAAAATAATATTGCCCCTGAAAACGAAAGCAGGCCTCTTATATTTGCCTCAACTATTTCAGAATGTGTGCAGGTGACTACATGATGCTACGGTCCTTCTTAGAGGCACTGTCTCCCACAATTGCGATTGAAAGCTCACTGAACCAGCATGAATGATTAAACTCTAGGAAAATATTCACACTGAATTACAACATTTTCAAAAATCACTATGATAAGCTGGGAATCTCCTTCGAGCAAAAGACAGGACTCTGCATCTCTAAACCATCCTGAAATAACCCCATTTCCTCTAATGTAGCCCCCTTAGGAGGAAGACTGACCTGTCATGGAGTCTTCAGATTTCACTTTTATAGGTTGGTGCCTTCAAGTGGGAAACAGCCTTTATTCCACAGCTCAAACCCCACTGTGCCTTAACAGCCCGGGCCGATCCACGGATGCGTCTTTACAACGCATTCCTTTATCACGCAAATCGTTAGAACGACTTCCATTAAGAAAAGCTTTGTTGGATTAATGTTGGACTTTGAAGTCCAACGTTTTCCCTACTAATGCACAGACTGGATGTGGAATAGTAAATTATACTACTCCAACTCCAGCGCTTTCCCTAAGGCAAGTCGTTGTAACGGAATGCGTTGTAAAGTCGCATTTGTTGTTCAGACTGCGTTATTAAGGCAGGTGTCATTAACGCCTGCGTGGATCTGACAAACAACCCCTTGGGGCTCATTGGAAAGGGTGCAATGTGCCACATTTTTAGAAATGCAAACCATTTTCAGTTTTTTTTTATTATGAACTTCTGATATCTTGCTTGGTTCCTAGTGGATACTTCCAATACAGTGTATGAGCCCCTGTTGGTCTCTCTGAATCATTAATTTGGGAGTTTGTGTAATTACAAATTGAGCAGTGTTAATGTGATCCACTCTTTTCTGTAGCTCTGCAGCCAGTGCAGACAACACCGCAGTCAACATGACCTGCACCTACAGGAATGACTCCACTGCACCAAAGTTTGATCGAGTGATGATGTACCATGAGCTCAGTGACCAGACCCAGGGTGTCAGCACGCTGGGACCATACAGCCTGGACAAGAACAGCCTCTACGTTGACGGTGAGTAGTATATTACCCACCCAAACCTTGTTCTCCACTTGTGCATCTTACTGTGTTTCTTTATCAGCTTCTCAAGTCCCTAAATAACTTGTTCTTCCTTTTCAGGTTATCATGAAGCAAGTCCAGCGCCCAGCACCACCAGTGAGTACAGGGTTTTCTCATTGGTGCCTCAGGCTGTGAGGGGAGTTGACCTTCAATCACTTGGCCCTCAGTAGACATGTTAGGACACCATGAGTGCATAACGAGAGCTGCGTACAAGGGGTGTCCATTTGGGCAACTTTTTTAGAATTCAATAAATGTTTTATGTTTCCCGCATCATAGTGTAATGAATAGAGCCACCTAGTCTGGGACTAAAAAAATTTGAGATCTGTAGTTACTACTGCTGACTCGCGAATGCCACCTGAAATGAGAGTGGATGTGCAAACGGTAGTGATAGACTCTGAATCCATTTCTTTTCTTCCAAACTCCCAATGGAAGTGGGTGCTGATACTTTTCACAAGTGAAAAGTGTAGGCAATACTGGAATGACTGTCGGTTCTGTTAGTCCCTTGTGACCTGTGTTTCCTCTTCTTCCAGCCGCAGCCCCGATGCCAGTAACAACAACAGCACTACCTCTGGTGCCATCAGAAGGCCACTTCCCCCTAATCTTCACGCTTGCCAGCCTCAAATTCACCTCTGATTTAGCAGATCCCACTTCCACCAAGTTCAACGAGACACAACTATCCCTGACCTCTCTTGTAAGTGGCTGTTCAGATCCACTCATTAACCACCCACTGGTTTGAAGATGCACATTTTACTTTGGTTAATTACATGTTTGTCTCTTTAGCTTGACCCACTCCTGAAGAACAGCACCTTGGGCCCGGCCTACAGCTCCTGCCGAGTGGTTTCCTTCAGGTAGGCCTAAGATTCTTTTGGAGCTGCTTTTTTTCCTCCTGACTGACTCCTCTTGAAGGTCCCCTGGCCTCTTCTACCATCCCCACAATATTATGTTAAGTCCTATTCCAGTTCGATGAACCTCATTTAGCTTTAGTCTGTATATCCGCTCTATCTCACATAATCCAGGGACATATGTGGACATCAGGCGCTAGGGCATCAATGTCATACACAAGGCATGCACAGTCCAGACCCTCGACTAACTGGGCAGCATCTTCTCCGATTGGGGACATGGCGGATGCTGGGTGGTCACATGCTATCATTGCCCGCTTCTGTAAATCTTCTTGGTAATAAAATAATATTGCCCCTGAAAACTAATGCAGGCCTCTTGTATTTGCCTAAACTATTTCAGAATGCATGCAGGTGACTACATGATATCACAGTCCTTCCTAGAGGCACTGTTTCCCAAAATTGAACTTGAAAACTCACTGAACCAGCATGAATGATTAAAGTAAAGGAAAATATTCACATTGAATTAGAACATTTTCAAAAATCACTATGATAAGCTGGGAATCTCTTCTTCGGGCAAAAGACAGGACTGTGCTTTTCTAATCCATCCTGAAATAACCCCATTCCTCTAATGTAGCCCACTTAAGAGGAAGACTGACCTGTCATGGAATCTTCAAATTTCACTTTTATAGGTTTGGTGCCTTAAAGGGGCTCTTTGGAAGAGGTGGAAATACGTCACATTTTTAGAAATGCAAACAATTTCATGTTTTTTTTTAATGAATTTCTGATATCTTGCCTGGCTCCTAGTGGATACTTCCACTACAGCTTATGAACATCTGTCGCTCTCTCTCTGAATTGTTGATTTGGGAGTTTGTGTTATTAAGAATTGAGTAGTGTTAATTTGGTCCACTCTTTCCTGTAGCTCTGCTGCCGGTGCAGACAACACCGCAGTCAACATGACCTGCACCTACAGGAATGACTCCACTGCACCAAAGTTTGATCGAGTGGGGTTGTACCACGAGCTCAGTGACCAGACCCAGGGTGTCAGCACGCTGGGACCATACAGCCTGGACAAGAATAGCCTCTACGTTGACGGTGAGTAGTATATTGCCCACCCCGAGGAGCACAGACCTTGTTTTCAACTTCTACGTCTTATTGTGTTTCTTTTTCAGCTCCTCAAGTTCTCTAAATTCCTTCTTTTTCCTTTTCAGGTTATCATGAAGCGAGCCCAGTGCCCAGCATCTCCAGTGAGTACAGGATCTTGTCATTTGTGCCTCAGGCTGTGAGAGGAGTTGACCTTCAATCACGTGACCCTCAGTAGACATGTTAGGACATCATGGGTGGAAGATGAGAGTTTCTTATAAGGGACCCCATAGGGGAGACTTTTAAAGGGGAAGATTTTAACACATTCCTGAAGTTTACAGGATCATAGGGTAAAGACCAAAGGACATTAGGTCGGTACAAACATTATCGAGATTTATAGTTACCACTGCTGACCCAAAACAAAGCAGGCTTCTCCTACTGCCATGTAACCTTTGTTTCCTTTTCTGTCAGCTGCAGCCCCAGTGCCGGTAACCACAACAGGACCACCTCCAGTTCCATCAGAAGCCCACTTCACCCTGGTCTTCAGCCTTGCTAGCCTCAAATTCACCTCTGACTTGGCAGATCCAGCATCCGCAAAGTTCAACGACACACAGCAATCCCTGCTCTCCTATGTAAGCCACCCCTAAGATCCACTCATTAACCGCCTACTTTTTTGAAGTTGTAAGTTTTACTTTGGTTAATTACCTTGGTGTCTCTTTCTAGCTTGACCCACTCCTGAAGAACAGCACCTTGGGGCCGGCCTATATTGGCTGCAGAGTCCTTTCCTACAGGTAGGCCTAGATCTTGTTGAAATTGCTGCTTGTTTCAAGTCATCCTCCTCCTTCATATCATCCTGGCTGCCATCTACCAGCCCTGATTTTTCAAGTCCTATTCTTGATCAAATGTGGCCCAATTACCTGTAGCCGACATGTCTCTCTCTGTTTCATTATAGCGGAACAAATGTAGGCATCAGAATCTGAGGACAGGAGATGGGTAATCAATGTCATTAACAAAGGGGTTACAATCCAGACCCAACACTTTCTGACCAGCAACATTTCCAAAGGTGGCTTTGCTTGTGCAGGGTCGTCACATATTATCACCTCCTGGTCTATGTGAATCTTGACGGTCATGAAGCAAGAGGGTTGCCCTTAAAAGTCAAGCAAGCATCTTGTATCCACTTGTTGACGGGAAAGGGTCAGCACAATGCCATGTCCTTGACAAAGGGTATATTTCCCAACATTATGACTCAGTTGTCCCCAAACCATCAAAGTGTGGATAATCTCCAGAATTGTGCTTGTGTTAATGGAGGAACTTCTCAAATCTCTATGATATCTTGGGAATCATTTCGAGAATACAGGTTACTGCTTTCCAAATGTCTCCTCGTTCACCTTGTAGGCTGATCCAGAAGTATTGGCCTGTCATGTGTTCTCCTGATTTACCCCAATAAGTCATTTTGTCTGAAAGGTTTGTGGCCATGGGGCACGGTCTCAACATTTTCAAAACACAAGGGGCCACATGCATCAACATAAGGAATTGCGATTCCTAAATAGCGATTTTTAAGGAATCGCTATTTAGGAATTGCAATTCCTTATGCATGTAGGAATCGCAAAATAAATTGCGATTCCTAAACATTACCTAATAGCGATTCGCAAATTGTGAATCGCTATTAGGTAATGTCATTCCATTCATTCCTATGGGCCTATAGGAATGAATGGGAATGCATTCGCAAATTGCGATTACCAAATTGGTAATCGCAAATTGCGAATGCAATTCCAGAAGTGCCAGGGGCCTAAGGCCCCCTGATGCACCCCCCAAAAGGTAAGTGTGCACATGTGGCGCACACACATGCCCTAAGGGCATGTGTGTGCGCCACATGTCACTTTGAAAAATGCACTTTTGTGCATTTTTCAAAGAATTCGCAAATTACCATCAACTTGAAGTTGATGGTAATTAGCGCTTCCTAAATGCACAGTTTGCATTTAGGAAAGGCTTGATGCATCGCCTTGCGATTCCCTAAATGCATTCGCAATTTAGGTAATCGCAAAAAATTGTGATTACCTAATTCGCGAATGGAAATGGGTTCATGCATCAGAAAAGGGCTTTTTCTGGACGCAAACGGGCGAATCAGCCCGTTTGCGACCGGTAAAAAGCTTGATGCATGTGGCCCAACAATTGTTATTTTTTTTAAATAACGTCTGAATTGGTGATTTGTTTCCACTGTAGAATTCCAAATCATCTGTGATAAGGTTGATGTAAAGGATAAAAACTCTCAATTCACCCGCTCTTTCCTACAGCTCAGTAAATGGTGCAGACAGCACAGAGGTCAGCCTGACCTGCACCTACAAGAATGACTCCGCTTCTCCAAAGTTTGACAAAGTGCTGATGTACCGCGAGCTGAGTAACCAGACCCAGGGAGTCAGCACACTGGGGCCATACAGCCTGGACAGGAACAGCCTCTACGTCGATGGTGAGGAGTCTGTTTCACATTTTGAGGAGCCATCAGCTGGCTGTCCTCTCATCGAAGTTAGTGAATTATGGCTGCTCTTGCCTTTCTTGACTCCGGGTCGCTAACACTTCATGTTTCCTTCTTTCCAGGTTACCATGAATCGAGCCCTGTACCCAGCACCACCAGTAAGTACTCATGATGGTACCTTGTGATTCCTATCCTCAATTAAAACCCATGCATGGCAGTGACATAAAGCAAGTAGCATTCGAAGAATGCAGTGCATGTCAACTCTTTAACGATCAGACATAATGACGTCAGGAGCAATTGACAAATCCCATGGTTTAAGGTCCTCCTTCCTTCCAGACTTCACTCTTCCATAGCTGCTGAAGGTTTTCAAAAGCAAATTGAAGCTGATGAAGGGAAATCATTCCATGAATTTGGGCAACGTCAGGATCTTCATCTCAGGGCCAGCCATAGTTTCCTGACCTTGCTGAGGAAAGATCAACCACACGAACAACTAGGCTGCTAATCAGCCACAGGTTGTCCACCGGTCAAACGTTGGACAGCGCGTGATTTTGAAACTTATAAGTAAGGGAAAGGCTGAGCATCTGCAGCATGGGGTCTAAGGCCCTGTGGGAGCTTCATGGTTCAGCAGGCTTGGGAAAGGGCTCATGAAGCTCAATGTATGGCGCTAACAAGGTAGGAAGGTAGGGGTGGGGTGGGGTAGGTGATACACCTTTTCTGCCAAGGGAAGACTGCCAAGGGAAGTTTCCCCCCCCCCCCTGCACTTCCTGTTGTTCGCAGTGGAAACTATTGCTGATGTGAAGGGCAGCCAAAGCTGCCATTTTAATTTTAATTTTGAAAAGCGTTGCTCTTGACAAAGCATGCAAACTTGAAAAAAACTTTCTGAAATCGCAAGTTGCATGACTTTTCGATCTCAGCTTTCAACATTCATATGCCACCTGAATATTGAAAAAATAGTGAAAAGAAAATATCAAAAAATGATATGTAGCATTTCAAGTTATGATATTTCTTTTGAAACTGCTTTCACCTTCAAGGACAGGAGCAGTGTGCTATTATTTTTCTAAATCTGTAAGTAGGGCACCATGTA
The DNA here is from genome assembly GCA_963921515.1 of Calotriton arnoldi. Classification (NCBI taxonomy): domain Eukaryota; kingdom Metazoa; phylum Chordata; class Amphibia; order Caudata; family Salamandridae; genus Calotriton; species Calotriton arnoldi. The sequence continues at coordinate 788,188 of CAWUFW010000506.1, read as the reverse complement.
TAAAGGCTAGAAGGGCCTTGAAACACACCTTCTTCCAAATTTTGAAGTGTCCAGAGTGGGGCATGAAGCATTAAATCCATGCCAGATTTTGGGGATAATCACTGACTATGCAAATTACTTCTACTCCCTCCCAACATTGGGTCCATATGCCAGACAGCAAAGTGTCTAACATTGCTGGTATGCACATGTACATTATGGAATAGGCTTTAAATGGATCGTTAAGTGAATCACATACTGTCAGTCTTCATGTTGTTTTCACTTCTCTGAGCATCTATAACTGGGTCATTGGCTGCTTGTCTATCACACATTTTATAGTGAATTGTAACGTTGAGCGAAGTTGACCATGTATGAATTGGTTTCTTTCATAGTACAAATAGGATATCAAGAATTAGGAACGAGGGTAAGAACATGGGCCAACCCGCAGGGATGGAGAGAGTTCGACAAATGTAGGAATATGGTGGAAACAACAGGAAGGAGCTTGCATAGACATTAGCCCAAAACTTTAGGGTCTTGCAGTCAGTCTAAGTGAACAATATATAGACATTCATATACTGGATTCGTTCTAATTTGGAAATATGACAATTGGGACACTCTTGGCGACTTTTAGAGTTTGAGGAAGAGGGTACTCTGTCAAAAACATGGCAGAGTACCCTGTCCACAAAACTCTTGGTCCACCAACTCTATTCGGGCGAAACATCATGTTTCTTCTGGTGGAGCCTTCTCTGGCTACGCCGGCGCAAACCTTATGATGGACCCACGGATATTGGGTAGTCAGACCATCTCCCCTACATACCTCTGACATTCTGATATATTTTTTCCTGCTTGGGATTCCCAGAAAGAGCCAGGAGGGCCACAAAAGGAAAAAAATAATGACCCCCCCTATACACTCTGACTTTGGGAGTTTGTTTTTGAAAAACAAAAAAACTTTGCTGAGCGCCTGCATTAAACATAATGGCTGCAGTGGAAAGTTACAGTGCCTTCAGAGGAGCCACCATGCCAGAGGGGGGCGTTGGGAGATGCAGAGAGTGATGGAGCCTAAAGTGTGAACTGAGGTTTGCAGGGTCTTGAATAGTAGGTTCTCAAAACTTAAACTGTACGCCTGGTTGGCCAGACATGATGCTTTAAATGAGGTCTATTGGCCAAATACGGTTCCAAACAGCCAATTGTATTCAAGTTCCTTGGCCTTTGTCACCATGTGAATCTTTCTTCCATTCCAGCCACGGAGCCGCCCATTGTTGTAGTTACCATTGCCCCGGTAGAGAGCACTAGGACTGAAACTTTCACTCTAAACTTCACCATTACCAACCTGCCTTACACCGCCGACCTAGATGCAACTCCCCCATCAGAGAAATTCAACACAACCGCTGCCAATGTGCTTGCCTCGGTGAGTATGGATGCTGGACACAGCCCTTGCACCTTTCTTGGTCTTCTTCAACTAAACCCCTCTACAGGAGCTGCTTCTTGAATCCACCCTTTTTCTCCTCTATCATTCACAGATTAACCCTATCTTGAAAAGCAGCAGCATTGGAGCCAAATTCCAGGGCTGCAGCATAGAGACATTCAGGTAAGAGGAAAAACATTATGTGGGTGTTTCTGGAAGGGTTATGGGGCAAGGACAGACCAACCTCCATGTTAGCAAAATTGCATGATCATGTGTCAGCCCTTTACACGTAGATTTAACTCTAGATCTTCAGAGAGTTATTCCAATTGGCTACACTGACTACTCATGATTTTTCTGCAGCCCGCCCTACTGATCATAATGCGGCTCATGCCAGATGATCCCTGGTTGCAAAATGGTTTGCAGATGGGGTGGAGGGGCCTGTTCAAGAGAGATACACCTCAGTGGATGAAGTTCGAGTGATGTTTATTTCATTGAGGGAATAACATTTGTTCTTGGGCATTAGCTCAGATTAAGTGCTTAGAAATGGCTTAGGAATCTAAGAGGCAAACATCTGCATGGGTGGTTTGCAGAAATTAAGTGCACATATGTGAATGGTGAACCATTAACTATGGGTATCAGCAGGGCCTGGTACAAGGAAGAGAGTGGAGAACATAAACAATGTGGGTCAGCAGAGAGCAGGTGAATGAGAATTGAGTGAATGATGGACCACAAGTTTAAAGTCGAAAATTATTCAATGTGATCAGAGTGATGAAGGATGCAAGAAAGAAAAGGATAGGTGAAAAAAACAAGAATGAAAATGAACATGTAACAGAATGATGTATGAACTATTTGATTTGTTTATAGCTCCTATATATTACTTCACATGAAAAGGGATATCTCAAATATGAAATTATTGTCATGTACTCCAGCCCAGATCTAGTCTGAAGAAGGTCTTCTCCATCTTTAACTTCTGCTTATATACTAACTGGTAGGGGATAAATCAATAGTGGGAAGGGGATGTCTGCCTGTCTCTGGATCAATGTGCTGTACTGTGAGACCAAGTGGATAGATAAAGGGTAGGTGGAGCTTCTGTTAATCTGTATGATACCCATCTGAATGAGAATTAAGGATGAAAGAGGAAACCTCATTTTCTTTTCATCGCCACCTACGGAACTCTCCAGGCTTTGGTTAATGGAAGAAGGTTGCACTTCAGAGAAGCCAATACCAATTGAGAATGGGCTCCTCACATTTCTAAATAATACAGAGTCTGTTTCCATCCTTACATAACTTCTTCATCTGGACTTTGGGACAGTTACCCTCCTACTATCATCTGTGATCTTACATATTCTTTTTTTTGTCTCACAGTAGAGGTACTGCTGCCTCCGAGGCCAAGGTGAACGCCATTTGTAGGCTGAAGAAAGAAGCCACGGGTGCACAGTTTGTCAAAGAGACCATCTATCAAGAGATCAAGCAGAAGACCAGCAACATCACCAGGATGGGCAACTTCACGCTGGACAAAAACAGTCTCTACGTTGATGGTATGCAGGCCTGTAACAATGCTAATGTTGTATGGATTCCACTATAGAGTCAATAAAAGGGACTTCATGAGAACTAAACATCCCTTCATCAGCATTCCTTGTTGTTATAATATTTCAGTGAAGGGTGCATTTTCAGGACCAGTTCAATAGCCTTAAATATGCGACATCTCCCAGCATAGTCGGAAGAGAGATTGAGAGTGATAGGATTACTTAGATCATCCACCTGGCATTTCATCTTGAGGGTCAGAGGCAGATGCTATGTGAACCAAACTATTAGGCTAGCCATTGATAATGTAGATGACTTCCATTAAGATTCATTGCATGCACATTTGCCTTATGTGGATATTCAGAAAATGCGGCATAGATCCTGCCATCTGTGACATCCTGTCTTACACCTACTTACTCCTAAATGTCAAGTTTTCCAGACTTGGAAATATTTACCACACAATACTCTTCAGACCTTCCTTGGACTCCCTGCTGGGGAAACCAGTGGTAACCAAAAACTATTCAAAGCCAGATCTCTAGAGAGCTCCTTTCAAAACTCCAGGATTGGATTTTTCTTAGGTGTGAACCCTTAGCTTTTAGGTCACTGGGCCAGGCCTCAGGATTCTGCGAGTTATTAGTTGTGATGATTGAGGTACGTTCATTGCACTTTTTTAAAACTGTTTTGTATTTATTTCAGGTTACAATGAACCATCCACTCCAAGTAAGTATGTCTTATATTATGTGGCTCAAAGACCCACTAGCTAAATTTAAGAAAGATCTCTATGTGTAATATGTGTTCGAACCCGGAAGAGAGGGCATTGCATCTCCAGGTGAGATCACATTGACCACCCAGGCCAAAGTTATGATACAGGTTGAAGTAGATTGTCCCTGTTAAGGTACACAAATAAGCCTATCTGATAAGGTTAGAATGTTTTAGAGACAACAACAACCTATGATTTGTGAGATTTCTGAGACATCACAACCTCAGGGACCTTGAAAGAAGAAACTTCTATTTTGTACTTCTCGGTCCAGAGACCAAGAAGATAAAAAGACTTGGTGTACCAGCTTGGTATTGCGCATTTTGGTCTTATCAGAATCATAAGTTATAAATAATTGGTAGAGATCTGTGTCATTTTCATTTTGCCTTTTTGCAAAATTCAATGCTTTGTGTTTAGTGATTTTCATTTACAACCTGGTGTGAATTCAGGTTCTAGAGATCAGGTGTAAAAGTTTGGATCTGACAGGCAGAGAAATATGTTGCCAAGGATAGGTATGTGGTGGAAGCTGAAGAAAGCGTTTGCCTGAAAATTAAACAAAACCCTCTTTTTGGGGTATTTCAGGACAATAGGCCTGAATGATAGTGTACAAAATGTTTACATTGATGCTCCTGACTAGTTTCAGACCAGTGGATCAGTCACTGTGAACATTCAGTCTTTCTGGGAGATTACATGTTCTTTTGAGGCTACCAAAGGCAAAGGAAAATAGGAACCCTGATGGCTGAGGTTTGCAGCACCCTGATTTGTGGTATGTAAGGTTGATTACATTAGTCATTTGGTGCTTCGAATGAGGTCTCTTAGGTCATAAAGGGCCAGAAATATAGCCCTTTGGTGCTCCTCCTTGGCCTCTGTCACCATCTCAATCGTTCTTCCATTCCAGTTACGGAGCCGCCCATTGTTGTTGTCACCAATGCCCCGGTAGAGAGCACTAAGACCGAAAACTTCACTCTAAACTTCACCATTACCAACCTGCCCTACACGGCCGACCTAGCAGCAACTCCCCCTTCAGCAACCGCTGTCAATATTCTTGCTTCGGTAAGTATGGATGCCAGTCAGACCTTTTGTGCCTTTCTGCTCTACTTCACTTTACAACAGTTTCTGTGAAAGAGCTTCCCCTTCATTGCAATATGTTTTTCTTCCTTTCCCAGATTGACTCTATCTTGAAGAACAGCAGCATCGGGGCCAAATTCCAAAGCTGCAGCATAGACACATTCAGGTAAGAGGAAAAGCTGTGAATGGAATTCACTGGAAAGGTCATGGGGCAAGATTTGCCCCAGGATCAGTAGAATCCGCTATTAATGTTTCAGCCCTCAACGTGTTCAGGCAATTCTAGCGGGTCAGCACCTTCATAATGTAACTGGGAATGGATCAGTCCATCTGGCCACAGTTGTTGCTCGTGATTCTTCCACCGCCAGGTCTGCAGCTGGGACACAGCTTGTGCAGGAAGACCAGCGTTTGCTAATCCTCTTGCAGATGTTATGAGTTTGACCCAAAAATGGCAGGATAAGACTCCCTGAACTTGTAAATTAGCTGAGATCCGAGTTGAGTAATGAATACATACAGGGGTGATGTCTAGAAATGACTGCGTGCAGGTGAGAGGAGAACCAGTGAATGTGGCTAGAAGTGTGGCTCCGGTTCATAGAAGAGAGCGGAGAACATGTGGAATGCGGCTCAGCAGTGAATGGGTCTGTAAAATTGAGTGATGGGTGACAGGGTTAGAACGTGAAGCGAGTCCATTTGAAGGGAGTTTGGACGAAAGGAGTAAAAAGAGAGAGAATGGGTAAAAGTAAGCAAGCACGAAATGGAAGCGGTGCCGTTGTGATTGATTGATTGATCGCAGTCATGTAGCACTTTATTCCAAAATGGGAATCACAACTATGATAATAAAGTCGCTGACTTAAGCCCAGATCTTGTCTTAAGAAGGTGATCTCCATCTTTAATTTCTTCCTAAATAATAATGGGCTGGGGCGATAGAGCAGCAGAGGGCAGTGGGGGGTCCCTCAGGACGAATAAGATACCCTGTGCGCCTCTGTGCCCAACTTTGAGAACAAGTGGGTAGATGATGGCACAGTGGAACTTCCTTGTTCTGTATAATACACATGCAACTGTGAATTTTGCAGGGAAGGCGAAGTTTCATTCCCTCTTCATTGCCATCTAGACCTTAATTAATGAGGGACCTCTCAACTACAGAGATGCTTACACGAATACAGGGTATATGAATGGACACCCTACGTCTATACAGCCTGATGGTCGGTAGCACTTAACCTCCTTTCAGGTCTTCTTCAAATGCACCTCAAACCCGGTGGCCGTTTGGCCCCACTTCGATGTGTTATCTGTGCAACTTATGCCTTCCTCATTCTGTCCCTCAGCATAGGCACTGAAGCCTCCCAGACCAAGGTAAACGCTGTCTGTAAAGTGAAGAAAGAGGTCACAGGTGCACAATTTGTCAAAGAGACCGTCTACCAAGAGATCAAACAAAAGACCAGCAACATCACCAAGTTGGGCAGTTTCATGCTGGACAAAAACAGTCTCTACGTCGATGGTAAGCAATCTTGTAACAACACAGATAATTTATGGATTATGTTGTATAGTGAATGAGGGGGATACAGGGATAACACAACTATGACATTGACAACGAACATGGCACACAGAGATGGATATCACCATCCGCATGAGCCGGTGTGGGCTCCAAGCTACCATATCTTTCGCACTTTCTGAATCCCCGTAGGACCCTAAGCGCTTGTGTATAATGATGTGAAACCAGGGTAAGGCTTGTACCTGTGTAAGAAAGACAATGAGTCTAATGGATCACAGAGGCATGTATGGCAGGATATTGATCATTGGGAAAGGGGCAGTGACAGGACTGTCATTGATTTGTATAGGTGGCCATCATTATTGGTTATAACTATAGGGGAGGCCCGCTCCACCATCCCCTACCCCAGCAGCATTCAGAATGCTCCAGGAGGGCAGGATCAATGCAACATTTTCAGGATAGCCTTTGACAATGTAAACAAGTTTAATTTAGATTAATTGTATTTAAATCTATCGTATGTGGATATCCAGAAAATGTGGAATGCATCTCGCCCTGTTTGACTTAAATTGAACACCTCCATCTCCATCTGGCCCCAGAAAGCACCAACCGAGTGATGGGGATTGTGTTATCAAAAACTCAGAAGCATGGACTTCCACCTCCGAGGCCATGGGCACAGACCTTAAGATTCTATTATTCAGTGATCTTTTATTATATAGGATAGTCTCCCATTTATGCTTACTTCAACTTTATCTATATTTATATTTATTTCAGGTTACAAAGAACCATCCGCTCCAAGTAAGTTCAGTTTATATGCTATTTAAATTTTTGGTTGAATGAAGCTGTAGCTAAACTTTAAGAATGATCATCAACATATAATGGGTAATATGTGCAGGACTGGTCACTGCACGCCAGAATTAGTACCCTTGGCATCATTAACCAGTTATGGCAAAAATAGAATGGGACTGAAGTCTTCGGCTGTGGTTTAAGGCCAGAAAGGATCCACGTGGACATGGTTAGATATTTATATAGATGCTGCTATTGTCTGGCCGTACTCCGAAAGGTTGGTACAATAACACCATAAAGAACAGAAATACCAAGGGTAGCAACTACCTTTTGATAATTTTAAGAGAAAGTACAGATTTGGGAGCGTATACTTGTGGGTTCAAAGATAACCTAGCTCATGAAAAGGCCAGATCTTTCTGGAAATGTTATCAAATCCCTCTAAGGTTCTCGGTTCAGGAGTAAGTAATCACAGAGGACAGAGGGAGGTGGATATTCTAGATAGGGAGGGCTACTCAAAGAGGAAAGCTGAGTCCTATCACCTCGGAATGCATCCCAGAGACGCATCCCTAATTATGACCATGGCCACTATTACTAATCTTATGTGTATTCTTGAAGAGCGGATAGACAAGCTGTACAACACATGGCATCAAGTACCAGTGAGACAAAGCACCCTTTGTACCACAGTGAAAAATACAGGAGGGGATCTGTAGCTACTGTTAGTAGTCAGGCACCACACTGCCTTTAAAGAACACATGCGAGCGTGCCACCATCAATCCAGACAAAAACACAGGTGTATCTCACAGCACAAGCATCATTTTACCCTTCTTTGAAGGTAATACGACACCCAGTAATCACCGGTTCCACCAGGTGCAGTGATTACTACATATAGATGGAACTCTGTAGTAATAGGAAGGGGAGTTAGGTCTACAGTAAGAGATAAGCTGTTGCCTCCTCTGTGAGATTCAAACCATTGAGTAAGACACTCCTACCTCTTCAGTCCAACGTAAAGCTCTGCTATTTGCAAATCTTCATACTAGGTCCAAATCTAGGGCCAATCTGGTACCTCACAACTCCTAAAAAAATAAAAGATGCAATGTAACACAAAATGAATGTTCTTCTAATGCACACAAACACAGTAAATATAAACAGGCAACTTCCTTCAGAAGGAAAGCCCTCATGTGACTAATGTTAGTCGAGGGCGTGCATGTACTAGACGGCTGCATCCCATGGCGGGTGCCACTAACTCATTTTCTTGGGCTTTTCCTTTAGACTTCCACAAGAGGTAATTATCTCCCCATTCCAGGTTCCACATCTCAGACTGGAAAACAAAGTGGTAATTCCACGCATTTTGGCCTGTCCAGAACTGCAAATAAGTTGACGCAGGCAGGATTGTTTTTGTGCAGGAAGGGACACCTTCATGCACAAAAACTATCCTAAGAGGCAATTTCCTCTTTATAGCAATGATGCATTCTGCATCACACACAGAAAGTGGAAGCAATGTGGAGAAGAAAACATATTTCTCCTTCTTACGCCTCTCTTTGATAGGCACCATTTCGGCGCAATCCCTAGTTTACTACCTTTAGTAAATTTAGAATTGTATCAAATTCTATAAGATGGATGCATGGGAATGCCCATGCTCCACTCAAGGAATGTCTACTTCAACATAATGTAATGCAATGCAGCACTGGCTACTGCGTTGTGTTATATTTCTTTACAAAATCAGGGAATGCGGCTCAAATAGACCCTTGCGTGGCTTTGTAAATCCCATTAAAGGGCTTGAGGTGACATGCGAGGACTTGCGTAATGAAAGGAAAACCCAACTCAGTAATTAATCTGGGCCCTAATGTGCAGTATTTTCACGTTCTAGCTATAGGAATTATTGCAGGAAACCTTTGCACAAGCTGTAGTTCCAACGTAACAGCAAATTCCCTTCGGAGCCCAAATTATGATAATTATCCCGTGAAAGAACATGTCATTACCTGCAGCACAAAATATGACTTCTGAGACATCTAGGAGCCAGTGTCATATAATAAAATGCTTTTTTTTTTTAAATGTAAAAAATACAAATGGATTATTGTATTAGTGGATGGATTAATCTCATGGTCTGTCTTGCTCTTTTCCTACAGCGGTGGAGCCACCAGTTGTGGTGATCACCAAACAACCCACAGAGAGCACCCAGACTGAAACCTTCACCCTCAACTTTACCATTACCAACCTCCCCTACAGTGAGGATCTGGCTACAACGCCTGCATCAGCGACGTTCAACACCACGGCCTCAACTGTGCTTGCCTCGGTAAGCATGGGGCAGAGAAGACCCATGGATGTCAATTCACAAAAAATGCTGGGGATCGCAGAAGTAATGTCATGCAGTTTTTGACTCCTGTTGAGGTCAAAGTTGAATCCTTGTTCACCTAAAAGCTTCCATAGCCCCCAATGTGCACCCAGGAGCTAGGACAAGAGCTGGCAAGTGCTAGGGGTACCAATCGGCAAATGAGTGATAGTAGCTTCTACCCTTACCTACTCCCAATTGACATTTATGAGATGACTCCCTCCGAATCTCCCTCTTCACGGCATCACAATTACTCTCCTATTCTCACATATTAAGGAGCTGCTTCTACATTCAGCTGTTTCTTTTTCATTTCCAGGTTGACTCTGTCTTGAAGAGCAGCAGCATCGGATCTAAATACCAGGGATGCAGCATAGACAATTTCAGGTAATAACGGGGCCCATGTCAGGACAAGGTGAGCGTATTTGAGACTTAGGTCCCGTAGCACAACTTGAACTCGTCAAACCAAGAGGAGTGAGATCAGTAGTGTCCAAGTTAGTGTACAGCACCCACCTTGCCCTGGTCAGCACAGGTGAGTTCTCCACTTCAAGCCCTATAAAAGGTCCGTGCATCCTTTAGAGGAGCCACTTATTGAAAACCACTGTTCCAGTAGCATTGGGAGATGTTGAGGCAATTGGTGCATGGGGATTGCGGTGGTGGCCAAGATGCCATTGGGTGGTGTTGATGATGAGATGGGCAAGGAAAGCAAGAAAGATCAAAGGGGACCAAGGCTGGCAAACAGAGAGAAATTGAGGGATGTGTGGGTAAACTCATGGAATTTCAATTGCCCAATTTGATTGCCTACAACGGACACAGTTAGCGTAAAAGTCAGCTGGTTTGATTCCCCTGGATCATACACTGCCGGAGACTGCAGGGAACTCTACATCATGGAAACGTTACTGTGGACACAGAGGGATGCACACCTTCCCTTCCTCTAGGTCATGCATCTTTGGAAGTGGCCACTAGGAGGAGATCATTCTTACCCTCCTCTGCCTCGTTCACACCGTACTGTGGCAATTGGATGGAAGTAAATCTTCCATTCATCTACATTCGGCATTCAGAGCTGTATGTAATGATAGGTGATGTATCCAACCTTCTTCTCTGTGGAAACTGGTTCAAGATGACACCTTCCCTTCTCTGGATCATGTAAGCCTTACCAATGGCTAAGAGATGGAGGTAACACATCCATGCACCTACTGTAGGAGGTGTTAACATGTATTTTGCTACCTCATGGAGGAGCATCTGTTCTTGGCCTAGGTTATACACATCTCGCTGTGAGTACTGGATGGAGGTGAGGTCTCCACTTTCCTGCTTCTATAAACCTTGATGTTGGTGCTGCCTAGAGCACAGCTTCCTCTAGATTTCTCATATCGCACAATGGGTATTGGATGGGTTTAGAGTTTCCCATCATTGTCTAAAGAAACCCAGTCCTTGAATTCCTGTGGGAGGTAGAGGCTCCCTTCCACATAACAATACATGCCAGTCATTGGCCCATGTAAGGCATGGCAGACTGTGGGCAGGGGAGGGAAGGGGTCCTTCATTTTCTCTGTATAAAAAAATCCAGACAGTGGGTACGAGATGCAATGTTGGGCTTCCTATTATCTAGATCACAAATGTGTGATTGTGGGACACTCAAGGAATTGGGACTTCTCTTATTCTGTATAGTGCATACTTAACTGTGCCATCACTGTTGACATTGGTAACCAAAGGCATTTTGGTTACTGGGAAAGGTTTGAATAAGAAGATTTCATCGCTAATGTTAGCTATGCCTAGGGTAAGGTAGGCACATCGGAATAGATGTTGCTACCAGTATTTTATGCATTATATGAAGCAATAATTAAATTATTCCATGATTTCTTCATGTGGGCATCAGTTTTGATGTCTGTGACCTCACTTCGTCCCATCTCCGTTGACCTTATGCTTCGCAATTTTTGTCTTTTAGCAAAGGCACTGAAGCCTCCCAGACCAAGGTGAACACCATCTGTAAACTGAAGAAAGAGGTCACAGGCCCACAGTTTGTCAAAGAGACCATCTATCAAGAGATCAAGCAGAAGACCAGCAACATCACCAAGATGGGCAACTTCACACTGGACAAAAGCAGTCTCTACGTTGATGGTATGCAAGCCTGTAACAATGCTAATGTTGTATGGATTTCACCATAAAGTGAATAAAGGGGAATTAATGAGAACTAAACAACCCTTCATCAGAAAACCTTATTGTACTAATATTTCAGTGGAGGGTGCATCGTCAGGACACGGTCAGTAGCCTTAAATATGCAACATCTCCCAGCATAGTCGGAAGAGAGATTGAAAGTGATAGGATTACTTAGATCATCCACCTGGCATTTCATCTTGAGGGTTAGAGGCAGATGCTATGTGAACCAAACTATTAGGCTAGCCATTGATAATGTAGATGACTTCCACTAAGATTCATTGCATGCACATTTGCCTTATGTGGATATTCAGAAAATGCGGCATTGATCCTGCCATCTTTGACATCCTGTCTTACACCTACTTACTCCTAAATGTCGAGCTTTCCAGACTTGGAAATATTTACCACACAATACTCTTCAGACCTTCCTTGGACTCCCTGCTCGGGAAACCAGTGGTAACCAAAAACTATTCAAAGCCAGATCTCTAGAGAGCACCTTTCAAAACTCCAGGATTGGATTTTTCTTAGGTGTGGACCCTTAGCTTTTAGGGCACTGGGCCAGGCCTCAGGATTCTGCGAGTTATTAGTTGTGATGATTGAGGTACGTTCATTGCACTTTTTAAAACTGTTTTGTATTTATTTCAGGTTACAATGAACCATCCACTCCAAGTAAGTATGTCTTATATTATATGGCTCAAAGACCCACTAGCTAAATTTAAGAAAGATCTCTATGTGTAATATGTGTTCAAACCCGGAAGAGAGGGCATTGCATCTCCAGGTGAGATCACATTGACCACCCAGGCCAAAGTTATGATACAGGTTGAAGTAGATTGCCAGTGTTAAGGTACACAAATAAGCCTATGTGATATGGTTATAATGTTTTAGAGACAACAACAACCTATGATTTGTGAGATTTCTGAGACATCACAACCTCAGGGACCTTGAAAGAAGAAACTTCTATCTTGTACTTCTCGGTCCAGAGACCAAGAAGATAAAAAAGACTTGGTGTACCAGCTTGGTATTGCGCATTTTGGTCTTATCAGAATCATAAGTTATAAATAATTGGTAGAGATCTGTGTCATTTTCATTTTGCCTTTTTGCAAAATTCAATGCTTTGTGTTTAGTGATTTTCATTTACAACCTGGTGTGAAAGAGATCAGGTGTAAAAGTTTGGATCTGACAGGCAGAGAAAGATGTTGCCAAGGATAGGTATGTGGTGGAAGCTGAAGAAAGCGTTTGCCTGAAAACTAAACAAAACCCTCTTTTTGGGGTCTTTCAGGACAATAGGCCTGAATGATAGTGTACAAAATTTTTACATTGATGCTCCAGACTAGTTTCAGATCAGTGGATCAGTCACTGTGAACACTAAGTCTTTCTGGGAGATTACATGTTCTTTTGAGGCTACCAAAGGCAAAGGAAAATAGGAACCCTGATGGCTGAGGTTTGCAGCACCCTGATTTGTGGTTTGTAAGGTTGATTACATTAGTCATTTGGTGCTTCGAATGAGGTCTCTTAGGTCATAAAGGGCCAGAAATATAGCACTTTGGTGCTCCTCCTTGGCCTCTGTCACCATCTCAATCGTTCTTCCATTCCAGTTACGGAGCCGCCCATTGTTGTTGTCACCAATGCCCCGGTAGAGAGCACTAAGACCGAAAACTTCACTCTAAACTTCACCATTACCAACCTGCCCTACACGGCCGACCTAGCAGCAACTCCCCCTTCAGCAACCGCTGTCAATATTCTAGCTTCGGTAAGTATGGATGCCAGTCAGACCTTTTGTGCCTTTCTGCTCTACTTCACTTTACAACAGTCTCTGTGAAAGAGCTTCCCCTTCATTGCAATATGTTTTTCTTCCTTTCCCAGATTGACTCTGTCTTGAAGAACAGCAGCATCGGGGCCAAATTCCAAAGCTGCAGCATAGACACATTCAGGTAAGAGGAAAAGCTGTGAATGGAATTCACTGGAAAGGTCATGGGGCAAGATTTGCCCCAGGATCAGTAGAATCCGCTATTAATGTTTCAGCCGTCAACGTGTTCAGGCAGTTCTAGCAGGTCAGCACCTTCATAATGTAACTGGGAATGGATCAGTCCATCTGGCCACAGTTGTTGCTCGTGATTCTTCCACCGCCAGGTCTGCAGCCGGGACACAGCTTGTGCAGGAAGACCAGCGTTTGCTAATCCTCTTGCAGATGTTATGAGTTTGACCCAAAAATGGCAGGATAAGAAAACTCCCTGAACTTGTAAATTAGCTGAGATCCGAGTTGAGTAATGAATACATACAGGGGTGATGTCTAGAAATGACTGCGTGCAGGTGAGAGGAGAACCAGTGAATGTGGCTAGAAGTTGGGATCCGGTTCATAGAAGAGAGCGGAGAACATGTGGAATGCGGCTCAGCAGTGAATGGGTCTGTAAAATTGAGTGATGGGTGACAGGGTTAGAACGTGAAGCGAGTCCATTTGAAGGGAGTTTGGACGAAGGGAGCAGAAAGAGAGAGAATGGGTAAAAGTAAGCAAGCACGAAATGGAAGCGGTGCCGTTGTGATTGATTGATTGATCGCAGTCATGTAGCACTTTATTCCAAAATGGGAATCACAAATATGATAATAAAGTCACTGACTTAAGCCCAGATCTTGTCTTAAGAAGGTGTTCTCCATCTTTAATTTCTTCTTAAATATTAATTGGCTGGGGCGATAGAGCAGCAGAGGGCAGTGGGGGCTCCCTCAGGACGAATAAGATACCCTGTGCGCCTCTGTGCCCAACTTTGAGAACAAGTGGGTAGATGATGGCACAGTGGAACTTCCTTGTTCTGTATAATACACATGCAACTGTGAATTTTGCAGGGAAGGAGAAGTTTCATTCCCTCTTCATTGCCATCTAGACCTTAATTAATGAGGGAGCGCTCAACTACAGAGAAGCTTACACGAATACAGGACACCCTATGTCTATACAGTCTGATGGTCGGTAGCACTTAACCTCCTTTCATGTCTTCTTCAAATGCACCTCAAACCCGGTGGCCGTTTGGCCCCACTTCGATGTGTTATCTGTGCAACTTATGCCTTCCTCATTCTGTCCCTCAGCATAGGCACTGAAGCCTCCCAGACCAAGGTAAACGCTGTCTGTAAAGTGAAGAAAGAGGTCACAGGTGCACAGTTTGTCAAAGAGACCGTCTACCAAGAGATCAAACAAAAGACCAGCAACATCACCAAGTTGGGCAGTTTCATGCTGGACAAAAACAGTCTCTACGTCGATGGTAAGCAATCTTGTAACGACACAGATAATTTATGGATTATGTTGTATAGTGAATGAGGGGGATATAGGGATAACACAACTATGACATTGACAACGAACATGCACACAGAGATGGATATCACCATCAGCATGAGCAGGTGTGGGCTCCAAGCTACCATATCTTTCGCACTTTCTGAATCCCCATAGGACCCTAAGTGCTTGTGTATAATGATGTGAAACCAGGGTAAGGCTTGTGCCTGTGTAAGAAAGACAATGAGTCTAATGGATCACAGAGGCATGTATGGCAGGATATTGATCATTGGGAAAGGGGCAGTGACAGGACTGTCATTGATTTGTATAGGTGTGCCATCATTATTGGTTATAACTATAGGGGAGGCCCGCTCCACCATCCCCTACCCCTGCAGGATTCAGAATGGTCCAGGAGGGCAGGATCAATGCAACATTTTCAGGATAGCCTTTGACAATGTAAACAAGTTTCATTTAGATTAATTGAATGTAAATTTATTGTATGTGGATATCCAGAAAATGTGGAATGCATCTCGCCCTGTTTGACTTAAATTGAACACCTCCATCTCCATCTGGCCCCAGAAAGCACCAACCGAGTGATGGGGATTGTGTTATCAAAAACTCAGAAGCATGGACTTCTATCTCCGAGGCCATGGGCACAGACCTTAAGATTCCATTATTCAGTGATCTTTTATTATATAGGATAGTCTCCCGTTTATGCTTACTTCAACTTTATCTATATTTATATTTATTTCAGGTTACAAAGAAACATCCGCTCCAAGTAAGTTCAGTTTATATGCTATTTAAATTTTTGGTTGAATGAAGCTGTAGCTAAAATTTAAGAATGATCATCAACATATAATGGGTAATATGTGCAGGACTGGTCACTGCACGCCAGAATTAGTACCCTTGGCATCATTAACCAGTTACGGCAAAAATAGAATGGGACTGAAGTCTTCGGCTGTGGTTTAAGGCCAGAAAGGATCCACGTGGACATGGTTAGATATTTCTGTAGATGCTGCTATTGTCTGGCCGTACTCCGAAAGGTTGGTACAATAACACCATAAAGAACAGAAATACTAAGGGTAGCAACTACCTGTTGATAATTTTAAGAGAAAGTACAGATTTGGGAGCGTAAACTTGTGGGTTCAAAGATAACCTAGCTCATGAAAATGCCAGATCTTTCTGGAAATGTTATCAAATCCCTCTAAGGTTCTCGGTTCAGGAGTAAGTAATCACAGAGGAAAGAGGGAGGTGGATATTCTAGATAGGGA
Organism: Calotriton arnoldi; assembly: GCA_963921515.1. NCBI lineage: Eukaryota > Metazoa > Chordata > Amphibia > Caudata > Salamandridae > Calotriton > Calotriton arnoldi. The sequence continues at coordinate 772,188 of CAWUFW010000506.1, read as the reverse complement.
GGGCTACTCAAAGGGGAAAGCTGAGTCCTATCACCTCTGAATGCATCCCAGAGACGCATCCCTAATTTTGACCATGGCCACTATTACTAATCTTATGTGTATTCTTGAAGAGCGGATAGACAAGCTGTACAACACATGGCATCAAGTACCAGTGAGACAAAGCACCCTTTGTACCACAGTGAAAAATACAGGAGGGGATCTGTAGCTACTGTTAGTAGTCAGGCACCACACTGCCTTTAAAGAACACATGCGAGCGTGCCACCATCAATCCAGACTAAAGCACAGGTGTATCTCACAGCACAAGCATCATTTTACCCTTCTTTGAGGGTAATACGACATCCAGTAATCACCGGTTCCACCAGGTGCAGTGATTACTACATATAGATGGAACTCTGTAGTAATAGGAAGGAGTGTTAGGTCTACAGTAAGAGATAAACTGTTGCCTCCTCTGTGAGATTCAAGCCATTGAGTAAGATACTCCTACCTCTTCAGTCCAACGTAAAGCTCTGTAATTTGCAAATCTTCATACTAGGTCCAAATCTAGGGCCAATCTGGTACCTCACAACACCTAAAAAAATAAAAGATGCAATGTAACACAAAATGAATGTTCTTCTAATGCACACAAACACAGTAAATATAAACAGACAACTTCCTTCAGAAGGAAAGCCCTCATGTGACTAATGTTAGTCGAGCGCGTGCATGTACTAGACGGCTGCATCCCATGGCGGGGGCCACTAACTCATTTTCTTGGCCTTTTCCTTTAGACATTCCACAAGAGGTAATTATCTCCCCATTCCAGGTTCCACATCTCAGACTGGAAAACAAAGTGGTAATTCCACGCATTTTGGCCTGTACAGAACTGCAAATAAGTTCACGCAGGCAGGATTGTTTTTGTGCAGGAAGGGACACCTTCATGCACAAAAACAATCCTAAGAGGCAATTTCCTCTTTATAGCAATGATGCATTCTACATCACGCACAGAAAGTGGAAGCAATGTGGAGAAGAAAACATATTTCTCCTTCTTACGCCTCTCTTTGATAGGCACCATTTCGGTGCAATCCCTAGTTTACTACCTTTAGTAAATTTAGAATTGTAACAAATTCTATAAGATGGATGCATGGGAATGCCCATGCTCCACTCAAGGAATGTCTACTTCAACAAAATGTAATGCAATGCAGCACTGGCTACTGCGTTGTGTTATATTTCTTTACAAAGTCATGGAATGGGGTGCAAATAGACCCTTGCGTGGCTTTGTAAATCCCATTAAAGGGCTTGAGGTGACATGCGGGGACTTGCGTCATGAAAGGAAAACCCAACTCAGTAATTAATCTGGGCCCTAATGTGCAGTATTTTCACGTTCTAGCTATAGGAATTATTGCTGGAAACCTTTGCACAAGCTGTAGTTCCAACGTAACAGCAAATTCCCTTCGGAGCCCAAATTATGATAATTATCCCGTGAAAGAACATGTCATTACCTGCAGCACAAAATATGACTTCTGAGACATCTAGGAGCCAGTGTCATATAATAAAATGCTTTTTTTTTTTTTTTAAATGTAAAAAATACAAATGGATTATTGTATTAGTGGATGGATTAATCTCATGGTCTGTCTTGCTCTTTTCCTACAGCGGTGGAGCCACCAGTTGTGGTGATCACCAAACCACCCACAGAGAGCACCCAGACTGAAACCTTCACCCTCAACTTTACCATTACCAACCTCCCCTACAGTGAGGATCTGGCTACAACGCCTGCATCAGCGACGTTCATCACCACGGCCTCAACTGTGCTTGCCTCGGTAAGCATGGGGCAGGGAAGACCCACGGATGTCAATTCACAAAAAATGCTGGGAATCGCGGAAGTAATGTCATGCAGTTTTTGACTCCTGTTGAGGTCAAAGTTGAATCCTTGTTCACCTAAAAGCTTCCATAGCCCCCAATTTGCTGCCAAAAGTTAGGGCAAGGGCAAGTGCTAGGGCTACCAATCGGCAAAGAAGTGGTAGTAGCTTCTACCCTTACCTACTCCCATTTGACATTTATGAGATGACTCCCTCCTAATCTCCCTCTTCACCGCATCACAATTACTCTCCCATTCTCACATATTAAGGAGCTGCTTCTACATTCAGCCGTTTCTCTTTCATTTCCAGGTTGACTCTGTCTTGAAGAGCAGCACCATCGGATCTAAATACCAGGGATGCAGCATAGACAATTTCAGGTAAGAACGGGGCCCATGTCTTGGCTTAGAGGATGGACAAGGTGAGCATATTTGAGACTTAGGTCCCGTAGCACAACTTGAACTCGTCAAACCAAGAGGAGTGAGATCAGTAGTGTCCAAGTTAGTGTACAGCACCCACCTTTCCCTGGTCAGCACAGGTGAGTTCTCCACTTCAAGCCCTATAAAAGGTCCGTGCATCCTTTAGAGGAGCCACTTATTGAAAACCACTGTTCCAGTAGCATTGGGAGATGTTGAGGCAATTGGTGCATGGGGATTGCGGTGGTGGCCAAGATGCCATTGGGTGGAGTTGATGATGAGATGGGCAAGGAAAGCAAGAAAGATCAAAGGGGACCAAGGCTGGCAAACAGAGAGAAATTGAGGGATGTGTGGGTAAACTCATTGAATTTCAATTGCCTATTCGATTGCCTACAACGGACACAGTTAGTGGAAAAGTCGGCTGGTTTGATTCCCCTGGATCATACACTGCCAGAGACTGCAGGGAACTCTACATCATGGAACCGTTACTGTGGACACAGAGGGATGCACACCTTCCCTTACTCTAGGTTATGCATCTTTGGCAGTGGCCACTAGGAGGAGATCATTCTTACCCTCCTCTGCCTCGTTTACACCGTACTGTGGCTACTGGATGGAAGTAAATCTTCCATACATCTACATTCGGCATTCAGAGCTGTATGTAATGATAGGTGATGTATCCAACCTTCTTCTCTGTGGAAACTGGTTCAAAATGACACCTTCCCTTCTCTGGATCATGTAAGCCTTACCACTGGCTAAGAGATGGAGGTAACACATCCATGCACCTACTGTGGGTGGTGCTAACATGTATTTTGCTACCTCATGGAGGAACATCTGTTCTTCGCCTAGGTTATACACATCTCGCTGTGAGTACTGGATGGAGGTGAGGTCTCCACTTTCCTGGTTCTATAAACCTTGATGTTGGTGCTGCCTAGAGCACAGCTTCCTCTAGATTATTCATATCTCGCAATGGGTATTGGATGGGTTTGTAGTTTTCCATCATCTGTATAAAGAAACCCAGTCCTTGAATTTCTGTGGGAGGTAGAGGTTCCCTTCCACATAACAATACATGCCAGTCATTGGCCCATGTAAGGCATGGCAGACTGTGGGCAGGGAAGGGATGGGGCCCTTTATTTTCTCTGTATAAAACAATCCAGACAGTGGGTACGAGATGCAATGTTGGGCTTCCTATTATCTAGATCACAAATGTGTGATTGTGGGACACTCAAGGAATTGGGACTTCTCTTATTCTGTATAGTGCATACCTAACTGTGCCATCACTGTTGACATTGGTAACCAAAGGCATACTTTATCGCTAATGTTAGCTATGCCTAGTGTAAGGTAGACACATCGGAATAGATGTTGCTGCCAGTATTTTATGCATTATATGAAGCAATAATTAAATTATTTCATGATTTCTTCATGTGGGCATCAGTTTTGATGTCTGTGGCCTCACTTCGTCCCATCTCCGTTGACCTTATGCTTCACAATTTTTGTCTTTTAGAAAAGGCACTGAAGCCTCCCAGACCAAGGTGAACGCCATCTGTAAACTGAAGAAAGAGGTCACGGGCCCACAGTTTGTCAAAGAGACCATCTACCAAGAGATCAAGCAGAAGACCAGCAACATCACCAGGATGGGCAATTTCACGCTGGACAAAAACAGTCTCTACGTTGATGGTATGCAGGCCTGTAACAATGCTAATGTTGTATGGGTTCCACCATAAAGTGAATAAAGGGGAATTAATGAGAACTAAACAATCCTTCATCAGAAAACCTTATTGTACTAATATTTCAGTGCAGGGTGCATCGTCAGGACAAGGTCAATAGCCTTAAATATACAACATCTCCCAGCATAGTCGGAAGAGAGATTGAGAGTGATAGGATTACTTTGATCATCTACCTGGCAATTCATCTTGAGGGTCAGAGGCAGATGCTATGTGAACCAAACTATTAGACTAGCCATTGATAATGTAGATGAGTTCCATTAAGCTTCATTGTATGCAAATTTACCTTATGTGGATATCCAGAAAATGTGGCATAGATCCTGCCCTCTTTGACATCCTGTCTTAAACCTACTTACTCCACAATGTCGAGCTTTCCAGACTTGGAAATATTTACCACACAATACTCTTCTGACCTTCCTTGGACTCCCTTCTGTGGAAACCAGTGGTAACCAAAAACTGTTCAAAGCCAGATCTCTAGAGAGCACCTTTCAAAACTCCAGGATTTAATTTTTCTCTGGTGTGGACCTATCGCTTTTAAGGCACTGGCCCAGAACTCAGGATTCTGCGATTTATTAGATGTGATGATCGAGGTATGTTCATTACAAGTTCTTAAAACTACTTTGTATTTATTTCAGGTTACAATGAACCATCCCCTGCAAGTGAGTATATCCTATATTATATGGCTCAAAGACCCACTAGCTAAACTTTAAGAAAACTCTCTATGTGTAATATGTGTTAAAACCCGGTAGACAGGGCTTTGCATCTCCAGGTGAGATCACATTAACCACCCAGGCCAAAGATATGAAGTAGATTGCCACAGGTAATGTACAGAAATATGTCCATCTGATATGGTTAGAGTGTTTTAGAGACAACAACAACAACCTACGTTTTTTTAGATGTCTGAGACCTGGCAACATCAGGGGCCTTGAAAGAAGAAACTTCTATTTTGTATCTCTGGGTCCAGAGACCAACAACATAAAAAGCCTTGGTGTGCCAGCTTGGTATTACGAATTTTGGTCTTATCAGAAGCATAAGTTAAAAATAATTGGTAGAGATGTGTGCCATTTACATTTTGCGTTTCTGCAAAATTCAATAATTTGTAATTAGTGATATTCGTTTACAACCTGGTGTGAATTCAGGTTATAGAGATCAGATGTAAAAGTTTGGAACAACTGACAAGCAGAGTAAGATGTTGTGAAGGATAGGTATGTGGTGGAAGCTGAAGAAAGTGTTTGCCTGAAAATAAGGACAAAATATTTGCATTGATGCACCAGACTAGTTTCAAATCTGTGGATCGGCCACTGAGCACACTCAGTCTTTCTGGGAGATTTAGTGTTCTTTTGAGGCTATCAAAGGCTAAGGAAAGTAGAAACCCTTGTGGCTGAGGTTTGCAGCACCTTGATTTGTGGTTTGTAAGGTCGATTACATTAGTCATTTGATACTTTTAAGGCGGTCTCTTAGGTCATAAAGGGCCAGATATATGGCACTTTGGTTCTCCTTCTTGGTCTCTGTCACGACTCATTCTTCCATTCTAGTCACGGAGCCGCCCATTGTTGTTGTGACCAATGCCCCGGTAGAGAGCACTAAGACAGAAAACTTCACTCTAAACTTCACCATTACCAACCTTCCCTACACGGCCGACCTAGCAGCAACTCCCCCTTCAGCAACCGCTGTCAATATTCTTGCTTCGGTAAGTATGGATGCCAGTCAGACCTTTTGTGCCTTTCTGGTCCCCTTCCTTGCAGTCATATACAACAGTCTCTGTGAAAGAGCTGCCCCTTCATTGCAATATGTTTTTCTTCCTTTCCCAGATTGACTCTGTCTTGAAGAACAGCAGCATCGGGGCCAAATTCCAAAGCTGCAGCATAGACACAATCAGGTAAGAGGAGAAGCCGTAAATGTAATTTACTGGAAAGGCCACTGAGCAAGATTAGCCCCAGGACCGGTAGAATCCACTATTAATGTGTCAGCCCTGAACACGTACTGGCAATTCTAGCGGGTCAGCACCTTCATAATTTGATCGGGAATGGAGAAGTCCATCTGGCCACAGTCACAGCTCGTGATTCTTCCACCGCCAGGTCTACAGCCGGGACACAGCTCATGCAGGAAGACCAGCGTTGGCTAATCCTCTTGCAGATGTTATGGGTTTGACCCGAAAATGGTGTATGGCAGGATAAGACTCCCTGAATTTGGAAATTAGCTGAGATCCGAGTTGAGCAATGAATACATACAGGGGAGGTGGCTAGAAATGACTGCATGCAGGTGAGAGGAGAACCAGTGAATGTGGCTAGAAGTGGGGATCCGGTTCATAGAAGAGAGCGGAGCACATGCGGATGTGAATGGGTCTGTAAAAATGGGTGATCGGTGACAGGGTTAGAACGTGAAGTGAGTCCATTTGAGGGGAGACTGAACAAAGAGAAGAGAGAGAATGGGTAAAAGTAAGCAAGCATGAAATGGAAGTGGAGCCATTGTGATTTATTGATTTATTGCAGTCATGTAGCACTTTACTCCAAACTGGGAATCACAAACATGATAATAAAGTCAGTGACTTAAGCCCAGATCTTGTTTTAAGAAGGTCTTCTCCATCTTTAATTTCTTCTTAAATAATGATTAGCTGGGGAGATAGAGAAGCAGAGGGCACTGGCGGCCTCCCTCCCTTAGGACGAATGAGATACACTGTGCGCCTCTGTGCCCAACTTTGAGAACAAGGGGATAGATGATGGCACAGTGGAACTTCCTTGTTCTGGATATTACAAATGCGACTATGAATTTTGGAGGGAAGGAGAAGTTTAATTCCCTCTTGAGTGCCATCTAAACCTTGATTAATGAGGGAAGGCTGAACTTGAGAGAAGCTTATATGAATACAGGTTATATGAATGGACACCCTACGTCTATACAGTCTGATAGTTGGTAGCCCTTGACCTCCTTTCATGTCTTCTTCAAATGCACCTCAAACCCGGTGACCATTTGGGACCACTTTGCTGTGTTACCTGTGCAACTTATGCCTTCCTCATTGTGTCCCTCAGCATAGGCACTGAAGCCTCCCAGACCAAGGTGAACGCCGTCTGTAAACTGAAGAAAGAGGTCACAGGTGCACAGTTTGTCAAAGAGACCGTCTACCAAGAGATCAAACAAAAGACCAGCAACATCACCAAGTTGGGCAGTTTCACGCTGGACAAAAACAGTCTCTACGTCGATGGTAAGCAATCTTGTAACGACACAGATAATTTATGGATTATGTTGTATAGTGAATGAGGGGGATATAGGGATAACACAACTATGACATTGACAACAAACATGCACACAGAGATGGATATCACCATCAGCATGAGCCGGTGTGGGCTCCAAGTTACCATATCTTTCGCACTTTCTGAATCCCCATAGGACCCTAAGCGCTTGGGTATAATGATGTGAAACCAGGGTAAGGCTTGTGTCTGTGTAAGAAAGACAATGAGTCTAATGGATCACAGAGGCATGTATGGCAGGATATTGACCATTGGGAAAGGGGCAGTGACAGGACTGTCATTGATTTGTATAGGTGTGCCATCATTATTGGTTATAACTATAGGGGAGGCCCGCTCCACCATCCCTGAACCCAATAGCATTCAGATTAGTCCAGGCAGGCAGGATCAATGCAAATTTTTCAGGATAGCCTGTGATAATGTAAACAAGTTTCATTTAGATTAATTGTATGTAAATTTATTGTATGTGGATATCCAGAAAATGTGGAATGCATCTCGCCCTGTTTGACTTAAATTGAACACCTCCATCTCCATCTGGCACCAGAAAGGACCAACCGAGTGATGGGGATTGTGTTATCAAAAACTCAGAAGCATGGACTTCCACCTCCGAGGACATGGGCACAGACCTTAAGATTCTATTATTCAGTGATCTGTTATTATGTAGGATATGCTTCCGTTTAAGTTTACTTAAACTTTATCTATGTTTATTTCAGGTTACAAAGAACCATCCGCTCCAAGTAAGTTCAGTTTATATTCTATTTCAATTTTTGGTTGAATGAAGCAGTAGTTAAACGTTAAGAATGATCATCAACATATAATGGGTAATATGTACACGACTGGTCACTGCACGCCAGAATTAGTACCCTTGGCATCATTAACCAGTTATGGCAAAAATAGAATGGGACTGAAGTCTTTGGCTCTGGTTTAAGGCAGAAAGGATCCGCGTGGACATGGTTAGATATTTATATAGATGCTGCTATTGTCTGGCCATATTCTGTAAGGTCGCTACAATAACACCATAAAGAAAATAAATACTAAGGGTAGCAACTACCTATTGATAATTTTAAGAGAAAGTACAGATTTGGGAGCATAAACTTGTGGGTTCAAAGATAACCTAGCTCATGAAAAGGCCAGATCTTTCTGGAAATGTTATCAAATTCATCTAAGGGTCTCAGTTCAGGGGTAAGTTATTACAGAGGACAAAAGGGAGGTGGATATTCTAGATAGAAAGTGCTACTTAAAGGAGAAAGCTGAGCCCTAGCACCTCTGAATGCATCCCAGAGACGCATACCTTATTTTGCCCATGGCCACTATAACTAATCTTATGTGCGTTCCTGAAGAGCGGATAGACAAGACACCAATAGATGGCATCAAGTACCAGTGAGACAAAGCAACCTATGTACCATAGTGTAAAATACAGGAGGGGATCTGTAGCTACTCTGAGTGGCCAGGCACCACACTGCCTTTAATAAACACATGCGAGCGTGCGACCATCAATCCAGACTAAAGCACAGGTGCATATCACAGCAAACAAGCATCATTTTGCCCCTCTTTGAAGGTAATACCACACCCAGTAATCACCTATTCCACCTGGGGCAGTGATTACTACGTATAGGTGTAACTCTGTAGTAATAAGAAGGAGAATTAGGTCTACAGTAAGAGATAAACTATTGCCTCCTCAGTGAGATTTAAACCATAAAGTAATATACTCCTACCTCTTCAGTCCAAAGTAAAGCTCTGTAATTTGCAAATCTTCATACTAGGTCTAAATCTAGGTCCAATCTGGTACCTCGCAGCTCCTAAAAAATAAAAGATGCAATGTAAATACAAAATGAATGTTCTTCTAATGTACACAAACACAGTAAGTATAAATAAACAACTTCCTTCAGAAGGAAAGCCCTCATGGGACTAATGTTAGTCGAGGGCGTGCATGTACCAGGCAGCTACATCTCGTGGCAGTGGTCACTAACTCATTTCCTGAGGCTATTCCTTCAGACATCCCAAAAGAGGTAAGTAACTCCCCATTCCAGGTTCCACATCTCACACTGGAAAACAAAGTGGTAATTCCACACATTTTGGCCTGTTCTAAACGGCAAAAAAGTTCACGCAGGCAGGCAGGATTGCACAAAATCAATCCTAAGAGGCAATTTCCTCTTTATATTCATGATGCATTCTGCATCACGCACAGAAAGTGGAAGCAATGTGGAGAAGTAACCATTTCGGTGCAATCCCTGGTTTACTACCTTTAGTAAATCTAGAATTGTATCAAATTCTAGAGGGTGGATGCATGGGAATGCCCATGCTCCACCCACGGAATGCCTACCTCAACAAAATGTAATTCAATGCAGCGCTGGCTACTGCGTTGTGTTATATTTCTTTACAAAATCAGGGAATGCGGCTCAAATAGACTCTTACGTGGCTTTGTAAATCCCATTAAAGGGCTTGAGGTGACATGCGGGGACTTGAGTCATGAAAAGAGAAGCCAACTCCTTATTAAATGTGGGCCCTAATGTGCAGTATTTTCACGTTTTAGCTTTAGGAATTATAGCAGGAAAAATCTGCACAAGTTGTAGTCCCACTGTAACAGCAAATTCTCTTAGGAACCCAAATTAGGATAATTAACCCTTGTCTGATCATGTCATTGCATGCAGCAAAAAAATAACTTCTGAGACATCTAAGAGCTGTTGTCATAAGGTAAAATGCTTTTTTTAAATATAAAAAATACAAATGGATTATTGGATTAGTGGATGGCTTAATCTCATGTTCTGGCTTGCTCTTTTCCGACAGCAGTGGAGCCACCAGTTGTGGTGATCACCAAACCACCCACAGAGAGCACCCAGACTGAAACCTTCACCCTCAACTTTACCATTACCAACCTCCCCTACAGTGAGGATCTGGCTACAAAGCCTGCATCAGCGACGTTCAACACCACGGCCTCAACTGTGCTTGCCTCGGTAAGCATGGGGAAGGGAAGACCCAGGGACGTCAATTTACCAAAATGCTGGGTATCGCGGAAGTAACATCATGCACTTTTTGACTCCTATTGAGGTCAAAGTTGAATCCTTGTTCACCAAAAAGCTTCCATAGCCCCCAATGCGCACCCAGGAGCTAGGACAAGAGCAGGCAAGTGCTAGGGGTACCAATCGGCAAATGAGTGGTAGTAGCTTCTACCCTCAGCTACTACCAAATTGACATTTATGAGATGACTTCCTTCTAATCTCTCTCTTCACCACATCACAATTACTCTCCCATGCTGGCGTATTAAGGAGCTGCTTCTACATTCAGCCCTGTTTCTTTTTCATTTCCAGATTGACTCTGTCTTGAAGAGCAGCAGCATCGGATCTAAATACCAGGGATGCAGCATAGACAATTTCAGGTAAGAACGGGGCCCACGTCCTGAGTTAGTGGACGGGTATGGTGAACGTATAAGAAACTTATGTCCTGTCACATAACTTGAACTCGTAAAACCAAGAGGAATGAGATCAGTAGTGTCCAAGTTAGTGTACAGCACCCACCTTGCCCTGGTCAGCACAGGTGAGTCCTCCACTACAATCCCTATAAAAGGTCTGTGCATCCTTTAGGGGAGCCACTTATTGAAAACCACTGTTCTAGTAGCATTGGGAGATGTTGAGGCAATTGGTGCATGGGGATTGCGGTTGGTGGACAAGATGCCATTGGGTAGTGTTGATTATGAGATGAGCAAGGAAGATCAGAGGGTACCAAGGCTGGCAAACAGGGAGAAATTGAGGGATGTGTGGGTAAACTCATGGGATTTAAATTACCCAATTTGATTGCATACAACGGACACAGTTAGTGGAGAAGTTGGGTGGTTTGATTCCCCTGGATCATACACTGCCAAAGACTGCATGGAACTCTACAGCATGGAAACGTTACTGTGGACACAGAGGGATGCACAGCTACCCTTCCTCTAGGTTATGCATCTTTGGCAGTGGCCACTGGGAGGAGATCATTCTTACCCTCTCCTGCCCCGTTCACACCGTACTGTGGCTACTGGATGGAAGTAAATCTTCCATTCAGCTACATTCAGCATTCAGTGCTGCATGTAATGATGGGTGATGTATCCAACCTACTTCTCTGTGGGAACTGGATCAAGATGACGCCTTTCCTTCTCAAGATAACGCAAGCCTTACCACTGACAGATGGAGGTAAAGCATCCATGTACCTACTGTGCATGGTTTATCATGTCTACTTCTCTTCTGCTGCGTTATGGAGAACCATCTGCTCTTGGCCGAGATTATACATATCTCACTGTGAGTACTAGATGGAGGTGACTTTCCTGGTTCTATAAACCATGAAGTTGGTGCTGCTTAGAGCACAGCTCCCTCCAGATTATGCATGCCTCACATTGGGTATTGATTGTAGAGTTTCCCATCCTCTGTATAAAATAGGCCAGGCTTTGAATTCTTGAGGGATGTATAGCTTCCCTTCCACATAATAATACATGCCTGGCATTGACCCATGGTGGAAAGGGGTCCCTCATGCAAGAGATACCAGACTGTGGTCAGGGGAAGGAAGGGGTCTTTCATTTTTTCTGTCTAAGACCATCCACACAGTGGGTATTGGATAAAATGTTCAGCTTTCAATTATTTAAATCACAAATGTGTGACTGTGGGGCACTCAAGGAATTAGGACTTCTCTTATTCTGTATAGTACATACCTAACATTGCCCTCACTGTTAACATCATTAACCAAAGGCATTCTGGTTTGGTTGCTGGGAAAGCTTTACATCAGAAGATTTCATCGCTAAGGTCAGTTATACCTAGTGTAAGGTGGAGACATCAGAATAGATGTTGCTACCATTATTTTATGCATTAGAAGAAGCAGTAATTAAATTATTCCATGATTTCTTCACATGGGCATCAGTTTTGGTGTCTAGTGGCCTCACTTCTCCCCGTTTCCGCTGATCTTATGCTTCACAATTTCTATCTTTTAGGAAAGGCACTGACACCTCCCACACCAAAGTGAACGCCATCTGTAAACTGAAGAAAGAGGTCACGGGCACACAGTTTCTTAAAGAGACCGTCTACCAAGATATCAAACAGAAAACCAGTGACATCACCAAGCTGGGCAACTTCACACTGGACAAAACCAGCCTCTATGTCAATGGTAAGCAAGCTTGTAATGGAGATGATGTGTGAGGTTGAATTTAGAGTAGACACTGTCACTTTAGTAAGTGCAGTTCTCACTGGCCTTCCCAAATCATCACTTTCCAACCTCAGAACCCTCCTACACATGGTTGCCCATCTTGTCAACGGCACCAGAGAAATACCAGATCATAACTGCCCCATCCTGAGAGATATTTACTGGTTGGCCCTAGACACCAGAACTTCTAATCTAGTGCCCAGAGCAGCGTTGATATTTATTTTATTTTAACAATTTTAGAACACAATGTACACCTTAAGACTCCAACAATCTATTACATATACGATTTTGTAGTTAAGTAGGTAGGTTGTGTTCACTATCAGATGCCCTGTGTTCAATAGTGTGCAGCGTTGTCTGTGTACGAAACCAATGTCACTGTCTACGGTGGTGAAGTGGATCTTTCGTTCTTTAATTAATTAATGTTTATTTCGGACACTGCCCATAAAACACATCAAATTATTACAGCGCCATTACTCTTAAATACATTAAAAAGTTACGCGATTTAAAAACATAAAGCATCCTGGTACAATTACCAAACTCTAAAACCATGAGAGTAGATTAAAAGTCAGTATAACAACAATAAAAAGAGAAAGAGACATCATCTAAGTAAGTAGGTTATGGATCTAACGAAACAACCAATTATACAGTTAGACGGATAAAGTTACCACCTAACATGGAAATTCATATATTTACAGCAAGGGAAAATGTACAAAATGGCAGACATAGGGAACTAAGGAGAAAAAAGAATATACCAATAAGGAACAGAAGAATATATACATGTGCATCATCTCAGAATCTTGTGTTTTGAGTATATGAAAGCACAGATCTATGGGCGGGAAGTAAGGGCATGACCAACACGAGCATAGGGTAACCCAGCACTGCTAATGCTTATCAATTCTCTGCCATTCTTGGAATTAAGAATGGCCTTCCTCCTTAATGCCCAAGCAATATACAGTATTTAGAGACCGCAAGGGCTAAAAATTCTCTTGTATCGCTCTTGAAGAGTCTCTCCGCTTCCCAGTAGTGTCTGACACCCATAAGGTTACATGCAGCCAAAAACCATTTTTTCCGAACCTTTTTAAAGCGGGGACAGAATAACATAAAATGGGATTCTGTTTCCACTATGTTCGGACAGTTTGGACAAAGGTCGGTCTGGGGGAATACATTTGCCCATTTGATGGTTTGCAATCTCAGGGGCAAAACCCCGCACCTGTATCGAACATACAGGCATTTTAATTGGTGTGGGTACATCCTATTCATATATGGTTCAAACGCTGGTGAGCTCTTGTGGTTCAGAAACTTCCCTGTGAGGGTTTTAGTTTGGTACGCTTCCCACGTTTGGACTAGAACTGTCTCCCAGTAAGACTGTTTGACTCTTAAGACATCTCCTTTTACTATTGTATCTGGGACGAATATAGCATGCTACAAAGCATGCTTTCACATCACGTTCCATTACAACGCGGTCGTTACAACGACCGCGTTTAGAACGCAATACCTTTACAACGCAAGTCATTAGATCGCTTGCACTAGATGGCGCGCCAACCTTAGGAATAGTATAATTTACTATTCCAACTCCACCCTGCGCAACAGTAGGGAAGGTGTTGGAATAGTAAATCATACTATTCCTTAGGTTGGAGCGCCATCTAGAGCAAGTCGATCTAATGACTTGCGTTATAATGGCATTGCGTTGTAACAACGCGGTCGTTGTAACGACCGCTTTGTAAATGTAACGCGGTGTAACAACCGCGTTGTAAAGGTTGTTTCCCATCTGGGACTGTCCATAGATCACTCATGCCAATTCTGAATGTGGTATTGCGTATATGTTTCAACCACAGTGTTCTCACTTTTCTATCAAGGGTCAAAAGATCTTTCACACACTCTCTTTAAGATGCCAATTCGGGCGTGGACCATAATCTGACCCAATATAGCAAAGGTTTTAAAACAGGTATTAGATGAATAGGGTCTTTCGTTCTTATACACACTGAGAATACCCGTCAGCATGCACTAGCCCCCAGATACTCCTGTATAATCGTCTGTGCAAAGGTTGTATAAGTATGAAATATAACACGATGAGACTGGGTCACAAATTCAAAGATAGTCCAGTCTTTGACGTAGGCAAAGATAAAGCACATACTACCTTTTAAGGATGCCTTCTATTCAGCAGGTGATAACAGGACCATGTTCTTAGGACTTATCCTTGCCCCCCGCGTGAAATTGGCTGTGGAAACTAGTGACAGCAAATCCAAACATTTCAGCGCCAACCTCATGGCCTACGAAAGTGCCAAAACAGAGTCCAGGAGTGGGATGTTTATTAATCATGGCAAAATAGGGCTGTCTTCAATGTGTACAGCTTAACACATTTTTATAACTCTTCCAGGTTACAATGAACACTCCGTAATCGTCCAGCCTAAAGATTTCAGCCTCAATTTTACCATCACAAACCTTCCATTCACGGAAGATTTGAAGAACCCATCATCGGCCGACTACAGGAAGAACAAAGACCATATTGAGAACTTGGTAAGAGAATTCATTAAGACCTTTTGACTTCATCACCATTCGGTGACCTACCCGCAGTACAGATATTGACTTGATCCTCCGTTGGCAAGCTGCTCTCCCTCAATGTTGGTCACAATTTGTAAATTCTCAAAAATAATTGTGATTAAAGTATTCTGGTGAGATGCAAAAGTGGTAAAGAAAGAAGAAGGATTTCAAAGAAAGAAGAAACCAGAAATAGGCAATAAATGATTGAGGGATTTCAGTGCTGTTGAGTTCTGTTAAGTGAGCAATATTAACATGTGTAGTATGAAGTTGGTCTGAAAAACAAATTATTTGGGTTTGGGTTTAGGCTCCTTCTGCATTAGCTTTAACACATTTAAAAGCCATCAGACTCTACCCAGCTATACCAGAGGCCGGATCACCTAGGCTTCTGAAGACCACAGCCAACCAGTACCAATCGCTCAATGACCAAGTGTTGTTTTAAATCAGGGGTGCCAACACAGGTCCACGAGAGTCGGATCGATGCCCGATTTTTTCAGGATATCCATGTACGATGAACATATGGATCTGGCGCTCCCAGTGAACCTGTTTATTAAGATCTTTTTAGAACACCTTCTGCTTTGACAGCACAAAAAGTACTCTGACCCTGGGCTGGGTAGTCCGCACTGCCCCTTCCTCCTGATATGCCTAATGTATTATTTTGTCTTTTCTTTTTAACTCATTTTTGTTTTATTAATGCTTTTAGTTGAACGATCTCTTCAGAAAGAGCAGCATCAAGGATTACTTTTCCAGCTGCAGAGTTGTTCAAATCAGGTGCGTATTATCCATTTTAAGTCAGAGATGTTCATGCCACTGTTTGTCCAATGCATTCTTAGGCACTTTTGTCAGAAGGCTGAATAACTCGAACCCCTGCATCAGTGGTTCCCAAACTTTTTCGACCCACAGCTCCCTTGACGTATTGCCCATTGACTGCGGCTCCCCATTATGTTACTTTTTATTGTTGAGGGGTGGAATGTAAGCCTGGCCTTGCTAGTACTTCCATTTTTCTCCCTGAAAATAATTGGGATGAAGCCGATGGAGGTATTTATGAATGCTTATTAGCGCAGAGGTTGTCATTACGAGTTGGGCAGATAACACCACAGCAGTTTTTTACTGGGTGCAATAAATTCTGCACCCCGGCAAGTTTGCCAGGTTGAAATCAGAAGGTAAAACCTGTTGATATAGAGTGGGGGAAAATGCCTAAAATGTAGAAAAGCATCAACATCTATATATTGTGCCTCATTTCAATGGCCACACTTGTAATAGGAGATAATTATGGCAACCTAAAAGTTCTTAACCCCTGGGTATTGGAATTTTGTCCAGTAGATAATTTTCCCCAACTCCTTGAGAGAACTTGTTATCCGGAATTAATGTAACATTGTTATTGCCACTTTATCCCCATCCTAGACTGCTTTAATACAGGCTAAGGTTTTTTGCACTATTTTAGATGCACCTTCCCTTTTCTGGGAAACTGATTTTATTTCTTCCGCTTTTTCTTCCGTTTTCAAATGTTTTTTAACATTAACTATATTTTTATTTTTTTCTTTGTCCACTGCTTTAAGTTGAAACTAGCAGGCTTATTCAGAGTCCCAAAATTAATGTGTAACTGGTCGGAAATGGAGTCAGAATCCAATTTTACATTTGGAGTCATGCTACCTTGTCCTTTGAGCTCTGTTGTTTTCCCTGTGCAAATCTCCATGGTTTTTTAAATTACCATGTTTGTCTCAACTTGACATTATTTTTTGTTTTTTTACCAGTTCTTTTTAGATCATGGTCTCTTATTTTTACTTTTTATGGTTCAGTGTCCATTGTCTTGTTTTCTCTGTCAATGTTATCGTTATTTTTGTAATATGTGTTAGAAGTTCACCTGGGCGGTGATACGGCCGGGTTTGTGTATTTGTTGGCATGTTTTCTTTTGCGTTGTTACTTCCTTCGGTTTGTAAATTTTTTAATGTATTAATGCAGTACCGTACTAGGTTAATATTGGCATCCCATAGTGTGGTATGCAGTACTTAATTTGTAAAAAAAATAAGTGTCCGAGCCCTTGTCAGGCGGCCACTGCAGCTTGCACCACCCATTGCCAGTACTAGCGCTGCCAATAACAGTACCGTTGCAACTAATCATCACACTCATACAAGTGTGAAAATGTATTCTTCAAGTAAATATTAAGAATGACTAACACGTGCCGCCCAAGCTATTCTTATAGTTTTCAGTAGCAAGTATTAGTGATTTTAATGTATATTTAATTATTAAACAACTGCTATGCTCCTCACAAAATCAGTTACACAGCGCCACCATGTGTCAGTCTGTTATAAGAGCCGGTGTTGACAATAAAGTGTTGGTGCTGAGCACCCGAAACTACCAGCTCAAATTAATTACTGATGGTATGTACTGGTGAGACTACCCCCATGTCAGTCCTCAACCACATTCTACACCTCGTAAAGGGTAACAACAAAAATTATGTCATACGAGGACAAAATACATTAAAGGAATTAAACCCCCAACTTTGTAAGAAATATACAATTAAAAAAATAATAGAAAGAAACGTTCCAGAAATGCAAACTCTTCGGCAAAAGTTGTGTTACAAATCTGGCTTTTTTGATAGCATTGTTTTAGCTCCTTGCTGGACTGTTTTTTTCTTTCTTTAGGGCCACACCGCCAAGTACTTTCACAACAATGGATTCCCTGTGCACTTTCAATGTCGATACCACGGCCAAAGCATTCAAGAAAGACGACATTTATGATGAGTTCCGGAACAAGACCCAGGGTGGTTCTCTGCTGGGGAACTTCACACTGGATGCAGCCAGCTTGTATGTGGACGGTAAGCTTGCATATTTTTCAATATTAAAATCACAAGCAGCACATCAGGCGCCTTATATGGTAGATAGGGTTCTGCTAAATTATAAGTCCGCCTGATACACTTTTCGCAAATCTCTGGCAAGCTTCCACTGTTTTTTAGGGAACTTTTCTGGAAAACATTCAACATGCTGAGTTTTTATAATGCGACCAGACAAGTCAACAAAAATATTTGGCTGAAAATAAAATAAAAAAAGTAAATTTGCAGTGTTTGTGCTGCCTACCCTATCTTACAGGCTTTTTCACCAGCGACTGATTTATAAAATACCAAATTTCAAGTCGCTCGCAAACATTTTCCCATTATTTAACAGTATATGTAGAAACAGCGGCACACGTTTTGCACAAAGGTAACTCCAAAGCATCAAAGCAAGAGCTCTACTGGAAAGTTTGCAAAACTTATAAAGGTCGAGGTAGAATGCCGGTTGCCAACTCTGCATTGCCACCAGCAGAGGGGCAGGGAAAGTACACTCACGCCACCGAGCTATCGAAAGAATAAAGTGGCCGCTACTTTGCACACTAAAGGTGGGCAATCCAGAGAAATTAAGAAAAGGTTTTAGCTGGCGCTAAACCAGAGTCATGCCTGACTCTAATAACAAAGCAGAAACCAAGCCAAAAAAATCTATCCTATGGGCATGCCCGATGCAGGCGGCCCCTGGCAGAAAGGGAGCGTGCCCTGGTTTAATATATTACAGTGCCCGATGATCTGGATGTGCCAGTAAATTCTAGTACATCATTGTTTTTTTTGTAGGTTTCCAAAGGAAAGACCAGCCCACAATCACCACAACCACTAAAACTACTACCTCTACAACCACCAGCCAGGCCTATGTGGTGCTTCCGAAAGATCTCAGTTTCAAAGTGAAGTTCACCATATTAAACAGAACCCTGCCAAATGAAGACAGAAACTCCCCCGAATACCAGGAGCTCCTGAGAAACATCACCAACGAGGTACTTTCAGCAGCTGCCGCCGATTGCACCCACTGCCACTCAGTGCACCCACTTCCACTCAATGTGCCCGTTGCCATGCAACGCACCCACTGCGGCACAGTACGCACTCCCCCTCACAGGGCACCATCATTTTGGGCCAAATTCTGATCAGTTCACTGTGATGGAGGTAATGTTGAAAGTGTTGCAAAATTTTGCTACCCCTGACTCCAACACCGGCAGCCATTTTGTTTATGTGGTAATTAGTGAAAAAGTTGCAGCTTTCTCCTCATTCGCAAATATTGTCTGTTATTGTGTGTATGCTTGTTTTTAATGAAGAAACTGCATTTGCTTTCTCGTCATCCAAATTTTAAACAATTTGAACTCATTTCAATTTTGCAACACCTTTCTGCTGCTTTTAAGTAGGAGTGGACATAACTAGTGTTATTTGCTGTAGCCTAATTATGCAAAATTTCAGAAAATTTACGCAAGAGTACAAGGAATTATGCGTGGAAAATAACCCAGCATTAAGAACTATTTTTGTAGCGCAAAATGCACCCTTATGTCCAAAATGGATCTGAGTTTGCATTTTGCGCTATATGCAACAGAACACGAGCAGGAGCAGCCACTCGCTAATTTAGTTGTTCCTGTCTCCTGTGGCAGGTTTTTAGTGCTAAATGACTCATAATTATGCAAACAGGCTTAATCGTATAATTTTTGGTAACGTAAAATTATCAAAATTACTCTGATTACACCATCGTTAATAAAATTTCGCTGAGGCCTACTTTTAAGCTTAAAATGTGAAGTGTAAATTCATGTGCATTGTTTTAGTAGCCAAAGGCTGTTGACTTATAAAACTGGAGCTGTGCTCAATGCACTGCAGAAATACAGCTTAAGAACCCCCATCCCTTGCAAAGCTTGTGGAAACACAAACTTGGATTCCAACTGACAGCAGCCTGATGGGGCACATTTACTGTCCATGGCCACCATGGAGGGCAAGACAATTTGGTCCCAGCTGGTCACAAATGGGTCAGACTGGGACTTTCTCCTTTCAGACTAGGGTTGTAGTGCAATCTGGAGCTCTCGCAGGAGGTCAGCTGCCTCGGACAAGCTGGGTAAGGTAGAGGTAGAGACCATTTGCATGCCTGGTTGGTGCCTAGCCTCACTGCAAGATCATGCCCACTTGAGTGACCATGAATGAACTGAACTCCTGAGTGTAGGTAACGCAAGCGTTAATATGGAGCCCATGAAAGAAGTTAGATTGTACAGGACAGTTGCATTGGGAGAGCTCCTACCCACCTATCGGGAGATGGTAAAAGTACACAAAATCATACTCTTTCTCTGCCATCTCTTTGCATCACCACCATGCTTCTTGGAAGCCAGAAGCTCTCTGCAACAAGTCTCCAAACCTTATGGACAACACTAAGAGCCCTTTTCACATAGCCTACGCTATAAACCCAAATCGTCCCAACCAAACCTAAAGAATGTAGTAGCCTCTTATTCAGTGATAGTGAGGATCTGCAAAATTGTGATTGTATCTCTCCTACTCCTTTTAGCTTCATTTCATGATTAAGCACAGCTACAAGTTCGTCGTAACATGATCAGAACTTTCACACCTTGCACAAGACCAAAGCCTGTCCTCCATAGACCTCTCTATAGCCCCTCATATTCTGTGAAACACATGCATCGAACAAAGTCACCTCTTACTGGTCCACCTAGAAGCATTTGGATGCAGCCTCATCAGGCTCCAATACAAGGGAGAAACAATATTGTCCTGTTACAGCAAGCAACCATCATAGTCAAAGGAATTTCTGTCCAAGTCCTCATGAGTAATGGGGGTCACTATATCACATATGATATATTGCATGACAAAAATGTCCCACATACTATATTGACTACTGTTTTATTGTCAAAGTGAATCAATAGTGGAGTTAAGGAGAGTAAATATATACTTACGACAACAATATAGCTGTTGGCTATATAGTGGATGCAATATTTTTGTAGGTCGATATTGTTCAATATAGTGATGTTCACTCCTCCCATGTTATCCTCCTAATCCATGGTTTTCAATCTTTATCGGGTGGATCTTGAGATCCATCTAAAATAACAACTCTAAGACCCGGAAGAGTGTTAGCCATGATCTACAACTATAGAATCACACCCACATGACCAAATTGTACATTGTCACAGATCTTTAAAATCGCTGACTGACCTCTTGTTTTATTTCCTTTCAGATGAATGAGCTGTATCGGAACAGTAATCTCAAAGACCAGTTCAAATTTTGCACCGTAACAGGCTTGAGGTAAGTAGCCAAACTTTGCACACAGTTTCATCTTTTGTCACCGGTGGAGTTTGTGTACATAGTCGGACCCCAGGGTCCTTGTTTGAGGGTTTAGGGGTTTTCCCCTCACCTAAGGCACCGCACCTATTTGTTCTTCCTGTGTAATTTCACGCTATTTGGCAAGCGCCGGGTTAGATATCCTGTGAGAATTAACACCCCCCCTATCTGTTGCACCGGCGGAGCTCCGTTGCTCGTTCTCTATTGTGATGCTTGGAGCCATATTTTGACATCAGGAGGCCACACTGCGATATCTTGGGGCTGTTATTAAATGCGAAGACAAAGTGTGATGTCAGGTGCATTCTGTGATGTCAAGGACACTTGCTACAGTGAGCAACGTGGAGCTACGTAGCTATCCTAAAGTCCTTCTGGGATCTTCGGTGTCGTTATATGATATTGGATGTTTTTTTGATGTTAGGCAGCCATTTTATAAAGTTGGAGAGTCATGCTGTGGTTGCCAGATAGCCCTATTATGGTTACCGGGGACAGGGTATTTCCTATACTATCATTTTGCACAAATCAATAGCTTAGTTTTAGGACATACTGTCCACCAGAAACTAATTGAAGGTACTCAATCCTGCTTCCACTTAAATTAATTAGTGATGGCCCCAGTGGCCCAAACCATCTTGCGCATTCTAGCCTGCATACATAGGGTTAACTCAGAGGCTGGTTGGACCTGTCGACCTTCTCTCTCTCTCTCACTACAGAATTGGATCTGTACTAGTGGACTGTCATTGCTACTTCCATGAAAGCCCACTTGTGACGTCGGAGGCAGTGAAGAAGGAATTTGAACGTGGAACACATACGACAAGCGCCTTGCACTCAGGCGGGCCCAGCTACCAGCTCAACGGCACAGTGGATGGTATGTACATTCGACCATGTCCACTGCTTATCTTACACCTGCACCACATGTTAAGCAATCATGATAACTCAGTAATTCACTGCTCACCCTGACAGACCTGCAGGTCACTAGTTTATAAGTAAAAATGTGAGACACACTCTCAACCTTAGGGATGCCTCTAGTTGAAAGCTATCCAGACATCTGTAGAGAATTGATCTAGTAGCTCATGGTGGCAGCTATATAGCAGACTGATCCTTGATCTCACTTAAGGAATATTCACTCAGTGTGAGGAGCATTTAAGCATATAGTGCAGTTGTATGTTGGTGGCCAGTAATATTCCATTATTAGAAGGCCTTCCAGAAGATCCACTGACGACTTAACATATAAACCAAACTGATTTAAATTCAGATGCATATTGCATGGACACCAGTAAAATCCGATGGAATACCGTGGCGTATCATGCCGATGCCCTTTGCCAGGCTTGCAAATATTCCCATGTAATTCAGTCCCTGTCACTCAGCTGCACCTTGGCAAAGATGTTACACAAGACAATGAAACTCAAAGGTTGTTCCTTGCCATTAACCACAAAAAATGTAGTATAACCTAATGGGCTTTCATGACGTCCCACCTTGCAAGCAGGGTCAACTGGCCTGTAGGGCAATCAGGCAGTGCCCGATGGCTAGTCTGACAGATCAGTGTGTAGGAGGGTTTTTGCAGTTTATGGGCCTGTTTTATGGCCAAGTCAGCCGGTTTTTACTGTTGATTTCTCTAATATTACAACAAACATTGCCTGCAGCAAACACAATGGCATGCAATCTCCCCTACCTTGCAAAAAAAAAAAAAAACTAGTGTTTCTTCAAAACTGGCATGATTTACAAATGTGGGCCACTTTTTTAGCAATGGGGCCCACTTTTATTTTAGTGCCCGGGCCTATTTTTTGTGTCAGTCCGACCCTGCTTGCAAGAATACGGACCAACCCAATGGCACTTCCTGCAGGTGCACCTAGCCTGAGCCTCCAGCAGACTCTAATAAAACACAACCTTTGCATGCAGATGCATCTTGCCAGAACCACCTTTGCATGCAGATGCATCTTGCCAGAACCACCTTTGCATGCAGATGCATCTTGCCAGAACCACCTTTGCATGCAGATGCATCTTGCCAGAACCACCTTTGCATGCAGATGCATCTTGCCAGAACCTGCAAAAGAATCCAATATCTTGCCTGCAAGTGCACCTAGAGAGTGAATGCAACAGAATCCAAAATATTGCAATTTGATCCATGCACATGCGCCTTGGCAGTGATGCGATAACATATAATATTATACAATAAAATACAACATAATATAATCCTTGTCAGGAATGGAATTCAATGTAATTCCTTCATACAGATGCAGATTGCGGGGTCTGCAAAAGAACCCAACCATAGAATGCAGAGGCGCCTCAGCTGGGAGTGACTGCGACAAATTCTCATACAACACAATAGCCGTTCATGCTGATCCACCTGGTCAGGGACTAGGGCAGAATGTGTTGTGTGAAGCAAATTCCTAAATGCTCAGGACTGGTGCAGTAGTTGTTCACAGAAAGGCAACATTTGTGTATGTGGTCCTTAATGCCACATCTTCTGGAGAGCAGGTGGCATTTGTTGGGTATTCCACCACAATATTCACTCCAAAATATTGTATGGCCAATATATCGAGCTTAAAGATGGTGGAGCAAAATGTCATGAGGGTAAGTATATATTGGTAGGTATAGGTTTACTGCGACTACCTTCAGATATATGTACCTTAATGATATATATATATATATATATATCACACTTGGAGCCATGGAAACCAAAAAGTAATTTTTGCCGTCCACCTCATAATGATTTATTGCCCTGAGGAAGGCATCACGCTGAAACGCGTTTGCATTATTAAATCATTTTAATAACCCCAAGAGTGCTCCGTATTTCCTTTGAGTTGTTGTGTAACAGAGGCAAACCCACCCTTCGTCTACAGAAGCACCCGCCGAGTGTTCCGCTGCCTGGGTGAAACTGTCGAAATGAATGTATATATATGTATATGTATATATACATATATAGTGGAGGTTAAGAATAGTAAATCTATACTTACCTATAAACACTTACTTTCACAATATTCTGGTCCTCGATACTAGGTCTCAATACGGTTGCCCCACGATATTTTTGTACTCAATATTTTGACATACAACAGGGTTCACTGTATCGAACTCAACTGATAAAGTTTCTGGCGCTTGCTTTTCCCCCACAGTGGCTCCAATAGCAAAGCCGAGCGAAGAGTTGCCGTTTTGGGCCATCATCCTCATCTGCCTGGCGGTATTGCTTGCCCTGATCATCCTCTTCCTTCTCTGCTTCCTGGTGAGTATCCTTCAGGGCATTCCAATGCAAACTTGAACCTGGAGATAGATGCTGTGGTTTTATGAGGTTTTCTGGCCCCAGTGCTTAATTTGTAAACAAATAAGTGCCGGGCCGTCGTCAGGAGGCTGCTGCAGCTTGCCCTGCCCATTGCCCCTGCCAGTGCTACCAATGACAGTACCTATGCAACTACTAACCATCACACTCTTATAAGTGTGACGATTTAGACTATTTCAGGCCCCCAAAGCTATAAGAATGGCTTGGGTGGCAGATATTATTTGGGTTTAATATATATTGAATTAAGGAACAACTGTTGTTCTGCGCATCACTAAATTACACACACAGCCTCACCATGTGGCAGACGCCAAAAGTGCCGGTGCTGACAGTTTAGTGCCGGTGCCAAGCACCGGAAACCACCGGCTCAAATTAAGCACTGTCCGGCTCAGAATGGGAAGCTATGTATCAAACCTTCTTAAATCAGAACTTTCAGACCAAACTAAAATCCATGTAGTTTACATCTGAGAACCATATTCCACTTAAAGTTGCACGGGTCAATGATGATTCAGAGTGGCTAATATAACATTGTGATGGCCAAATCCCCTGGCAGGTGAATGGCATGTATATATTTATTTTTTATTTATTTTCTTTCCATTTTATTTTATTTTCAATGCAAGTCTCACCCATCAATCTGCAACACAAATAGCAAGTTGGAATTTTTTTTTTATCCAAATGCCTCAATGGAAAATTGGGATTTCTGCATTTAGCCCTTGCTCAGCCCATTTACATTTGCATCCACTCACTGTCATTTTGAGGGCCACTGTTTGCAACAGAATTGGGATTACAATAGGTGTAGCCATATCACATTGACAACTGGCCCATGTGGTTTTCCCGGCAGAAGTGTCAACAGGTAAAACTTGCATGCACGAATAATCCGGTTATTGCAGCACAGAACTGGGCAGAACATGCACTCTTACTGGGCTATCACCCCTTTCGACACAAAGAACTCATAACAATGCAATAACATTACAATAACACCCCACTTAGGAGAATGCTGTGTTATACATAATCCATAGTTCTTTATTGCACAGCATTTTACCGTGGAATTTGGAATAACCCCATGGTTATCTCTTCTCCACTGGTCTTGGAAAGCATGGGTTTCTTTTCATCAAAAAGGCTCATTTACAGAGGGGGATAGTTTAGAAATGGGATAATGATTTTATTGATCAGTTTTCCTTTCTCCCAACTTAGTCTGCAGTTGTCACTCCCATTTTGCTCTCATTGTTAACTTGTGATGGAAGCTGGCGATGACACTAAGCACAAAAATGTAACAAAACTTTTTTTAAATCTCACAAATCACACACCAATATAGTTGGTGTTATTAACCAATTTTTGGCACTAATGTACACATTCTGTCCAAAGTCTTAGAGAACACTTGGAGCAAATGTTATTTGTGCCTGTGGGGGCAGGTTGCGCACACAGCTTTCGAACTGGCATCTAAATGACAACTACTGTGTCAGCATTAGGAGAACATTCCTTTTCACCAGGTCACATTGCAGCAAAAAGACTTCCTTCATGGATTCACAGATGTTCTGCCTTGTCAATATTCATGAAGCAGAGTTCTTTCTGCAAATACTTTAAACAGCTCTAAGTTTCAAGTTAGAGGCTTGCAAGGACCTGCAGACCACCATCGCTTCACTCAACTTTGCAAGTGCTTTCAAGAGCAAAATTAGGATGCTTTTGTGAAAGGGATTTGGGGGACCAATAGTGCATGAGAACACTGTCTGGACCCCTCAACCCCTTTCCCTACAGCTGTCATTCACACACTAGAACCTTTTCCTCATGTCCGGTTTCCTCTATGCAAGTGACTCCCAATGACAAGAGCATCCCTGACCTTTCAAGGCCATGCTACTGCCAAAGTGGTTGCACCATCACTGGTACATTTTCATATGACTCACAAAAGATGATGGGTCTTTGCTGGACCATTTTTCTTGCAATTTACAAGGATTTGCAATGGTGGTAGTCTGAGTTGAAAAGACCTTTGAGACTCACAATGCCACCATGCTAAATGCAGGATTGCTAGCAGTGAAAAGCATTTAGTACTACAGGCCCCACCTCCTCAAAGCAGCCTCCATTAAGCGGTTTCGCCCAAAATCAAGCAAAAGTATTAGATGTGTCTGGGTGATTTTCCACTTATAATGGAAGTTCCTCAGTGCAAATTTCCCAACTAAAACCTAATTTTGGCTTATCTTTAGGCTAAGAAATTGCCAGTGGACTATGCACTATTTAGATGTTCACAAAAGTAACTGCATTCCTACTTTTTTCTGTCTCTCTAACTTTGAAGTTGTTTTTTTCTCCTCTAATAACATTTTTGGTGGTCCTTCCTCGCTATAGATTCACTTCTGCTTACGGAGAAGAAAAGGATCGTACGACGTGCCGCAGACCATTGCTGGAGTATATTTCCCACATTTAGACATGAGGAAGTTGTACTGAGGAGCCAAAGTCAGTCGACTGTCTTCGTCAGTCAGATGTCAGTAAACCAGACTCGGGAACATGTTTACACAATGGTAGAATTGGATCCAGTACAGCAGGCACCACTTGAACAAAAACACACATTGATATGTTTGAGAATAGTGTGGTCTTGTATTGTGGTGACGAGCCATACTATTCACCGCCAATGCCTTCAAGTTCACTTCATAGTTTCAGGACCATCACGGACTGAGGTCCGCCGCACTCACCTCTCTACCTATTCTGCATCTACATCTGGTTTCGAATACTCCAAGGGTCCACCACTGAACCTGGAGGTGGTATTGTTATCAACAACTGACTGCCTGGAGAAGAAGGATGCCAGAATCTAACATTTTCTCCTGCACCCCACCCAGACTGCTCATCTGCATCAGCAACACCAGAGACCTCAGGGACATCTCAGCAATACTGTGCCCAGAAATGGGTGTGATGCCAACAGTGAAAGACTTGTGGTTCTGTTGTGTGCAAGGGACAGTACGCACACGTATTGTCAAGCAGTTTTGGACATTGTGACAGGAGATAGAACATATCAGTTGTGGTGCATTGGAGAACTCATTTCCTCGAGACTTAATTTCTGGTGAAGTTGTTGCATCAGAACTACAACAAAAGAGAACCATGCTTAATGTTTTCTTACAGAGAGATGGCAAAGTTAAGCCATCAGAACAGGTGTGATGTGCAGGAAGCCTAGCCAACTCAAACTAAGGCCAACATGTGTGCCGACAGAGCTCCGCTGGTATCTCCAAAGTGAGGACTGTACAAATCTAAGACTCCTCTTCCTAACCTTTACCTGTGCAGTCAGTAAAGATTCTTTTTAAGAATGGTTGAGTTCTGGAGGGGGCGGGGTTGATGTTTCTTTTTCAATTTTTCAATTTTCTGTCCCAAGTCTTTTTACAGACATGTGTAAAGTGGCAGACTGCCCAATTACAGGTGTAATTAAAAAAATACCTAATTGTGTATAGGTGAAGGGAGTCCAATTTGGAGAACTTTACAGACCTCTTCTGGAAAGAGCAGGTGGATCAGCCCAGTACCGTACCAGATACAGTATCGTAAATAATGAAGAGGTTGCAAGCCCCATTGGGGCGCTATCCCTGACAGTGAAGGTCACATGCCAAGCCACCCATCCCCCCCCGCCAGCCAATGCAACCTGCTACTGTAGAACACAAGGCATTGAAACACAAATTTGTCAGCTTGTTACTTGCCAAATACAAGTGTAACATCAGAAGCGTGCCCAAGTTTCTCTGTACGTTCATCGGTATGCCCGCTCTGATCAGCTGATCACTCTGAGCCCGTCAGAAGGAAGCATTTCTATCCCGCGTGCCAGGTTAATTTCACAACATTCAACATGTAATGCAAGTGTGCATCAGAACCTACAGCATAACCTGAGGTTAGAAAAACCTGTGCATTAATGATTCCCCAACCAGTTGGCCATTCGGACACAGACTCTCAGGAAATCTTATCGTTTTTAATTCAGTAATCTGTGTCGGGCCATGATAGCACAAAAACAGAAATGAAACAGAGTAAAGAGTTCCTTTAGTGATTAAAGAGCATTGATATCAGCTAATTACATATATCCGTTTCCCTAAATCGATTGTAAGGCTATTTCCTATTCGATCTATTGGAAGTATAGCAGAACTGTTAGGGTATTTAAATATTTTATTCGAAAACAATGCTAAAGATTCCAGAAAGCACGCTACAGCAGTTCTTCAGCAGCCATTATCATGTGCCATAGGGTGCACACACCTGCGCAGGCAGAGAGGCGGGAAATACTTTTAAATCGCCAGTGTTATGATTGTTACTATGTTGCTCTGTGTTGACAGCAGGTGGAAAAGCACTTTAAATCTTATCGAATGTTTCTGCGCTCGGGCGCAACAGATTATAAAATAGATGTATTTTACTACAAAGGAAAATGTTTTATTTTATTTATAAATGATGCAGGGTGTTCTTTGTAAAGGTTTGTTATATTTTGTACATGTGACGTACAAACAAAATGGCAGAGCCATTCTATCTCTTGCAATGAAACCAATAAATTATCAGCAATTATCTAAGGCTGCCTGAGTCTTTGTTGTGCAAAATTGTGGGTGAGGGAAAGCTAGCCTGACTGAGTACTGTGGAGGGTCTAAGATGAAGAATCAGTTAATGGACAATGGCGACGTGGACAAAAAAAAGGAAGCAGATTTAGGAGAGGCAACGTGTGGTGGGTGAGTGGGTTAAAGACAAAGTGATGGGGTGTACACGAGTAACTACAGAAGCGAGTGGTACAAAATGTAGGGATGTGGCATACAGGAGCGAGTGTAAGAAGGGGTAGTACAAGACGGAGAGATGTGGCCAACAAGAGTGATTATGGAAGCTGGGTCAAAGGTCTATAGGTGTGGCGTACAGGACACAGTGTAAGAGGGTGGTACAAGACAGAGCTGTGGCGTACAGGGGGAACTATGGGAGGGGTGATACAAGCCATAGAGGTGTAGAGTACCGTGGAGAGTACAAGAATGGGTAGTATAAGATGGAGAGGTGTAGCTTACAGGAGGGACTATGGGATGGGTGATAGAAGACATACTCGCCATATTTTGGAGATTTCGGCCGGCCGTGCAAAGATCGTGCCTTTAGACAAGGTACTGCCGCTGCAGGTCCTCTGAAGGATCTGAAACTTTGCTGAGTGGCCGCCATGCTTCAGGGAGTTGCCCACCAAACTTTTTTGTTTTTCAAAAACAAATGACCCTAACACCCTGGGAGTTTTCTCCGAGGTGGGCATGATTTTTAATAATAAAAAAAAAAAAAGATGGCGGTCCCAAACATGAAAAAAGCACATTAGACTGTCCGCTTTAAAAAGGGTGGAAATCCGATGCACTTACACCGACAGCCCCAACTCGGTTGGGCTGTCAGTATAAGGGCTTCCGCGAGCAGAGCCAATGGGGATACTGCTACCGGGAACATGGCGGTTTGCCTGACTCTAACTATTAGAACAGGTGGACCGTTCGTTTGGTGGACAGGGTATTCCATCACATTTGTGGCAGTGTCCCCTGTCTGCCGAATCAGACACTGAATAAGGATGTGTGTAAGACTGGGTCCAAGAGAGTTTCTATCACTGTTCGTCCTGGTGGAGAAGGATCAAAGTTCTAGCATCTCCACACAAGGAGATAAGTTGGCTCACAGCCTAAGCCAACACTCAGCCGTGTGAAAATCAGTGCAAGTCACAGCCCTTCTTCCTTCTGCTTTGTTCTCTTTTACCAACAGGTGCAAAGATGGGTGCGCGAACTCCAACTTCATTCTTAAACCACAGCTTGGCTCCTATCGCTCAACAGGACAAGATGCAACGTGCTCCAGCCTACACGGCAACATTGTGTATTTGCTTGATAGTCCTGCAAGATTGTGCAATCCAGGGTACATGGGATGGGCAAACATAGCAAAATGTGCACCTCCGGCGTGCACATACTCTCACGAAACTCAGACCTCCTGATAAGTTACTGTGTAAATCTAAAAGTGGCAATGCGCCAATTTCAAGAGTAAATTTTAAGAACTTGGGGCTAAATTCTTATGTTTATGTTGGTCAGTATAAAGTGTGCTTCGTTTTGGCACTAGCCAACTGGGAAATGATTGAGTTCTCTAAAGCCATTTCTGGAGATTTTTCTTTTTTTTTATTGCTTTCTTAAATGCTGCGTAGTTGTTAATCAATAGCAGAAAGTTCCAGAGCTTTGGAGTCAGGGTGTAGGAGCCATGGCCACCAGCCGAAGAACCCACAGTGCATTATTGATAGTATAGAGTTAGTGCTTGAAGGACCAATGTGTCCTGGCTGCACGAATGTGAGGGCCAGTCCCAGTGACAGTAGAAAATAAAAGCACAAACTGCTGCTTACAGTGCAAGTTAATTCTAACATGCACGCTACAAGCGTGTGTAGGAAAAGCTCCCCACCCAGATAGAGCAATTTCTGAGAACTACTCCACCATCAGGGTTCCTAAAAAGAACTCTTCCACTTAAGAGAGACAACTTAGACCAGCACGAGGTCTAACTGGATGAGTGAAGATCTCCGTTCACTCCAGTGAAATGGAGAAGAAAATTTGCTATATATGGCATTAAACAGTATGTATTTGCTGGGGCTTGAAGATGGACCTTGGGGAGGTGTAAAAAATGTCATCAAAATAGTGCATGGACTTCAAATTTCTAGCGTTTGGCCAGGTGAAGATCTTTACATAGAAAACATGAAAGCAGAACATAAAAAGAATAAGAACTGTAAAAATCGAAGACAGGGAAAAAAGAATCAGACTTTTTAAAACTTTGTACTTTGGGTTTGCTGTTGGACTGCAACTTAAAAAGCTCTGAATTTAATCAAACTTCACAGCAAATAACTCTGAAACATGATCCTCCGATCGGCGTTCAAAAAGCAGAACATTCACATGTCTGATTTAAATTCAGAACAAAATGTTTCATCAAAAGAATGTTTCTTTTGTCTGAGCTGATTGACGGTCATGATAACGAGGAAAGTTTCAGCAAGAGTTTGCCCGCCCAACAACTGACATTCAGGGTGTGTGCGAATGTCTTCTGAAAATATCCTTCCCTCATACCTATGGGCTCGCAGCCAGAATCTGACTTTTTCACCGATACCATCTCTGTCTTGCCATCTGGGGATGCAAGTTTTTGAAACAAAGATAAATAAATATATATTTTTCATAGTTAAATCAACAACACATGGCGATCCCAAAGAAAAGGTCAACTCTCAGAGCTTCACGTATATTTTGGCAGGAGATCAAAAGCTATAAATAATTTCTTCACTATTTACAAATATTTTCCATTGGATCAAGCAGTGTCTAATAAGCCAACTTTGTCCCTTTTCATGCTCTTTGACCTTTTGGTACCCAATACTATTTCAAAGCGTTCTCCTACTCCACTAATGGTGCTGAGGCAGCTGGAGGTGTCTGAGAAACTTCCACGGCTCTTCTATGGCAGCCATGTTTGTTTACCGTGACCGTGTGGCACGGCCAAATATGACCACGTCTCACCTAGACCTGATACTTACATCAACTCTCCTTAGAAGTCAGAATTATATTCAAGATCTGCCTGGTTTGCAGAGCAATTCATCTATAGTATCCTCCATCACTAACAAACCTGCTCAGCATCTTAGATGCTTCGGGCCAGGACTCACTGTACCTGCAAGTCTTAAAGTTCTAAGAATCCTGGGCCTGATTCACAAAGACAACTTTCACTTCTGAGTAATTTACATTTTGGAGTAAGTTTACTACTTTTCAGAATGCGCACATTCAGAGTATAAATTTACTACTGAAGAGTAAGTTACAAGCTGCCACCCCTGGTGTAAAGGAATGGGTTTACACTTGTGTGGCTGGGTGAAGTCCCTCCCTAAACTCCTCCCTCACCCTGCCTAAACCTCTCGTATGCCTCTCCCAAAACCCCTCTTACTCCTCCATAATCCAGGGGTGGCCCATCCGTTAAGGGGGAGGAGGGTCACCCCACTGCATTTTTTCAGCAGTGCACACAGGAAAAATATAAAAATAATAAAGTAAGTTTATCATTTTTTTTTCTACGCTGTCACTGAGCTGTCTTGGGGGCGGGGTCATCGTGACAGAGAGTCAGCATCAGGGAGGAGGAATGATGGTCACTAAGGGCGCATGTGGGTTTGGCCGCCGGTCTCAGCCTGACCAAACCAACATGCGCACTTAGCCTTTCTCCAACCTGAGCTGCGTTCTACAGCTGGGTGAAGAGACAGAGGCTCCCAGTCCGTGTCTGAGCACCAAACGAGGCTGCTCAGACCAATCCTGGCGCTGCTCTCATTCTGGTAATAGAATTACTAGCATGAGAGCAGCGTCTGGATTGGCCATGGGGTGTCTGGGAGCCTGCGCATTGGCCAGTGGGAGTCTACAGGAGCAGAAGACCACCGAGGCGGCAGCCAGCAGGTAAGTGTTAGACCTGGCATCATTGGCGCGGGTCCGGGTCTCCCTTCCTCTTTTCGCTTCCTATCTTTTATGTTGGCTGGATTTAGATGCTCTGGGCGCTGTGCCACTGCCAATCAGTGCCACAGCGCGAATGCTCCCTGTGTAAAGATAACTGTATGAATTGGGATAACCATAATTGGCTCGTTTGGTTTACCTTTCAGTCCCTAGTATAAGTGCACTGTGTGTGCCCAGGGCTGGTAGACCAAATACTGCTGGTGGGCCTACAGCGCTGATTTGCGCTACCCACCGAAGCAGCTTTTAAAGTATGTCTGTGTAGCATGTTCTAATAGCGAGTTACCCTCCATTTCACTGTTTACTATTGTGAGGCTATCCGTTCTCATAGGCCAGAATGGGCAGGCTGAGTATTACATCCCATAATCCTACCTGCCCCCAGGAACCTGATAGGAAATTCGAATTTGATATGTTTAAGCTCAGGACATTGAGATACGTCTTTTAGTAAGGATCATTTGCATAGCCCGTGTTCGAAAAAGCCTCTTCTAGAAACGAGGTATTTTCTTGCCTAAGCTTTCCTGTAGGCTTTGCTAGCGTGTGTATTGGCCGTCTGGTTTTGGAGCAGCAGGGCCAGCTGGGTCAGACCTGGCTGGAGAGAGAGATCGGCATTTAGAGTATGGGGAGGGGTGACTCTTTGATCTGAGCAGGGCCGTGCCTGGCAAGGTGAATGATGGCTCCACCTCCCACTGGGCGTCTGATAGCAGACCCCCTGATTCTCAAAGGGCAGGATGTCGCCTCGTAAACCAAGTGCTCCCCGACCCCACCTAACTGGTTCTGGCTGGATTTAGTGATTTGTGACTTTAGAGAACAAAGACTTTTTAGGTATAAAACGCTGCGCTGAAACCTTTTTCAAGTGTGTTCCTTCTGGATGTCAAGACGAAACTCTGTCCGAGTGAACAGAGGAAAGGACTTTGAAACTTTCACCAAGCTTGCCGAAGAAACTACTCGAGGGCCTGAATTGAGAGCGCCTCCTGCTGAAGTCTCAGGGACATTAGACTTCACCCTGTCAGCCGTCTGAATTCCTGTGCGAGGGATTCTACTTGCAGGTGAGGCCTCCGTCGAGTAAACCGGAGCCTCTAGTTCTACTGTGAGGAACGCGGACTGGTAAACCTTGTTAACTCTGTGTGGGCCGCCTCAGCTAAGAGAGAGCTGCTGCCGCTGAGTGCCCGCACCTTTGCCAACTTTGCATCACCGTGATTCGTCCTGTGGGCCGCCGCAGCTAAGAGAGAGCTGCTGCCGCTGAGTGCCCGCATCTTGGCCAACTTTGCCTCATCGTGATTCGTCCTGTGGGCCGCCGCAGCTAAGAGAGAGCTGCTGCCGCTGAGTGCCCGCACCTTTGACAACTTTGCATCATCGTGATTTGTCCTGTGGGCCGCCGCAGCTAAGAGAGAGCTGCTGCCACTGAGTGCCCGCACCTTTGCCACTTTGCATCATCGTGATTTGTCCTGTGGGCCGCCGCAGCTACGAGAGAGCTGCTGCCGCTGAGTGCCCGCACCTTTGCCAACTTTGCATCATCGTGATTTGTCCTGTGGGCCGCCGCAGCTAAGAGAGAGCTGCTGCCGCTGAGTGCCCGCACCTTTGCCAACATTGCATCATCGTGAGTCGTCCTGTGGGCCGCCGCAGCTAAGAGAGAGCTGCTGCCGCTGTGAGCCCACCACGGAGCTGCACGACGAGAGTCATCGCCACCACCAGCCCGGACCGCCTGTCCCCGAGTGCCCGAATCATTGTGAGTGCACGTTGTGGACCACTGCAGTCAAGAGTTGTGGTCGCTGGGAGTCCGCCTGTCACCGTCTCCGCTTCTTCGAGAAGCTGCGTGCTGTGTCCCCGTCCAACGGCAGGTATGTGGTGCGCAACGGGTCGCGTAGACCGAGGCCTTGAACTCAGTCAGTGCCACGTTCTGGTGAATACGTTATTGCCTTTTTAAGTCCCTACTGATTTACGTGCATTGTGGCTGGTTAAAACGCTTTGAGAGTCTTGTGTTAAACCTTAGATAAAGATACTATTTTTCTATACCTACTTGAGTTGTGTCCTTTTGTGGTGTCGTTACTGCCTTGTTGTGCATGGTCATAAATGCTTCACACACTGCCTCTGAGATAGGCCTAACTGCTCGTGCTATGTTACCACAGGGTTGAGCAGGGGTTATCAAAGGGGGTAGCCCACTTGCCCTGACTTAGGAAGAAGGGTCCCTATTTGGACATTGGCGCCAGCCAGTGCCAACTAGAGACCCCCATTTCTAACATTGGCGGTCAGCGGTGAGGATCAGGACTTGCATTTATGATCCACGTACAATAACTGGTAGACGCCACTAGTGAGTGCAGACCAAATCGCAGCCACGCACTTCGAATTTTTTTGTTTTGTTTGGTTGGTTGTTCTAGTATTGAATTGTTGATCGCAGCCATGAGTACTGCTAATATGGGAAGGCCAACATCCAATGCTTCGGAGGATCTCACCTTTGAGTTGAGGAGGAAAGATTAGATACCTATACTGCCAGACAGCTGAAGTCATTTTGTAAGCAATTCGCAGTCCCCGTGATAGGTCTCTCTAGGAAGGAGGAGTACCAGAAGGCGCTGAAGGCCTGGTGGGAAGCGAGAGAGTCCGCTGGAGATGAGGAAGAGAATGCTGGAGGGCAGCAGGATGATGCAGTAGAGGGGGGGGGAGATAGAACACCCTCCAATCCAGGTACTAGTGTATCCCAAAGGAGCCTGACCCCAGAAGAGTTGGAGGACAGGGAGAGAGATAGGAGGCATAGTTTGGAGATGGCTAAATTGGAAGGTCAGAAGGACCTTGAGAGTAAGAAGTTAGACATTGAGAAGGATCGATTGTCAATTGAACTTGAGAAAATGAGAATGGAGCATGAGAGAATGTTGAGGGAGATAGAGATTAGGGCGAGGAGTGTCCCGGTCTCCCCCTCTGGTGGCAGCATACCTTTAGTAACTCCTGAGAGTAGAGTTTATATTCCTAAGGATGTCATTAAGGATTTTCACAAGAGTGAGGATATTGGGCAATGGTTTGCCGCATATGAGATAGCAATGGTGTCCCACCGGGTCCCTGAGAAGGATTGGGGAGCGGGATTGTGGGGACGCTTTGTGAGTGATGGTAGGGATACCCTGTTGGACCTGCCTGAGGAGAGCAGGATGGTGTATGCCCATATGAAAGAAGCTTTGATGCCCGTTATGGTTTGACCCCAGAAATGTACAGGCAGAGGTTTAGAACCTGTAAGAAGTTAGAGGGTACCACGTGGGTTGAATATGTGTCTTTTTTCTGCAGAGCAATGAATCGCTGGGTAAAGGGTAGCAAAGTGGAAACTTTTGAGCAATTGTATGATTTGTTTGCGTGGGAGCATTTTTCTAGTAACTGTTTTCCAGAGCTACGCCAGCACCTGATTGATAGCAAGCTGACTAACCCTAGGAAGCTTGCTGAGGAGGCGGACCGCTGGGTGAGCACCCGGGTCCGCAAAGGTTTTGTGGGAGACTTCGCCAGAGGTGGGCAGGGTCCCCAGCAGAGAAGTGGGGGGGACAAGGGTAAGCCGAGGGAGTTCCGGAGAGGGCCCCAAAGTAATTCCCAAGGGAACCAAGCTGTGGTGTCCCAGCCTCCCCCTGAGAAGAAGCCAGTGTCCCCGACAGGTAGGCCTGTTCAGAGGGGGCCACTCACTGTGTGGTCAAGTGGGCCACCGGTATTATGATCCCCAGTGTCCCCAGAGGGACCCCAAGGCATCCCCTCGTGCACCACCCCGTGCACCATCCCGCCAGATTGCCAGTGTAGCCCTGGGGGGAGGAGGTAGAGGTCCAAGGTGGGTGGGATCCCGTAGAGTTAACCCTTGTCTCGCTAGGAGACTTTGAGAAGGTCCCTAACCCCACACTGCCTAATAACACTAAGAAGTACCGGCAGTGGGTGACCATCAATGGCCATAGGGTGGAGGCTCTCAGGGACACCGGAGCTAGTGTGACTGCTGTCAGCTCCCGGTTGGTGTCCAAAGAGCAGGTTGTCCCCCATGCATTCTGCCCCGTAGTGTCAGCAGACAACTCAGAGAGCCAGTGTGAAGTGGCTCAGGTTCCCTTCAAGTGAGGGGGGGTCTCAGGAACTCTTCAAGTGGCTGTGAGGCCCGCCATGCCTGTAGACTGTCTGTTGGGCAATGATCTAGAGAACTCCCCGTGGGCTACGGTGGAGAGAAAGTCTCATTTGGAAATGTTGGGTCTGCCTGAGTGGGCGTGTGCGACCACTCGGTCCATGACAGCTCAGAAGGGTGTTCAGGAGGGTCTGGAGCCTGAAAGTATGGCCCAGGCCCCTGCCTTAAAGAGAAGGGGTAGGGGGCGCGGGAAACCGTCCCCCGCGGTTCCCACGGTCCCGGAGGGAGCAGACCTTGAGGGGGATGCCCTGGAACCTACAGGGGAACAAGTGGCTGAACTGGGGGACCTACCGGAGCTGACCCATTGGTAGCAGGAAGGGGGGCCCTCCAGGGAGGAATTTTGCGAGCAACAGAGAACCTGCCCTTCTCTTGAGGGGGTGCGGCGACAAGCCGCCGCCCAGGCCGCAGGTGATCAGACAGTGTCATATTGGATCTATTGGGAGAATGACCTCCTTTACAGCGAGCCTAAGGTTGCTGAGCCTGGGTCAGCCTGTGTGCTGGTGGTACCCCAGCGCTTCAGGACCTTCCTACTGGGGTTGGCTCATGATGTGCCACTGGCCGGACATCTGGGGCAGACCAAGACCTTTGAGAGGCTGGTCACCCACTTCTATTGGCCCCAGATGCGCAGGAGCTCAGATGCTCACTGCAGGACGTGTGAGACTTGCCAGGCAAGTGGGAAGAGTGGGGGGAAGATTAAGGCCCCACTACAGCCCTTTCCCGTTGTGAGTACCCCATTCGAGAGAGTGGGCATTGATATCGTGGGGCCTCTGGATCCCAAGACAGCCATGGGCAACAGGTTCATCCTGGTCTTGGTGGACCATGCCACCAGGTACCCTGAGGCCATCCCGCTCAGGACAGTGACGGCCCCCGTGGTGGGACGGGCACTGATGGGGATTTTCTCCCGTGTGGGATTCCCTAGAGAGGCAGTGGCGTAGCTAGGGGGGGGCGATGGGGGCGGAC
The DNA here is from genome assembly GCA_963921515.1 of Calotriton arnoldi. Taxonomy (NCBI): domain Eukaryota; kingdom Metazoa; phylum Chordata; class Amphibia; order Caudata; family Salamandridae; genus Calotriton; species Calotriton arnoldi. The sequence goes on along the minus strand of CAWUFW010000506.1, from coordinate 734,396 downwards.
CGCCACAGGCGGCACGAGTTTTCGGGCGGCAGCCGGCCCCCCTTCCTCCCGCTCTTACCTGCGGCCGTTGCGGACGCAAAAATCGGCCGCGCCCGCTACCTCCCCCCACCCCCCGCTCTACTATGATTTTGCCGAGGGCGGCAAACGCAGGGGCCGCCACGGGCAGCCTAAGGCCTAGCTACGCCCCTGCAGAGAGGTGGTGTCCGATAGGGGAACTAACTTCATCTCCAAGTACATGAAGTCTCTGTGGGAGGAGTGTGGGGTAACGTATAAGTTCACCACTCCTTACCACCCCCAGGGTAATGGGCTGGTTGAGAGATTCAACCGGACCCTTAAGGGCATGATTATGGGCCTAGGTGAGCCCACGAGGCGTAAGTGGGATGTCCACTTGCCATGCCTGTTGTTTGCTTACCGTGAGGTGCCACAGAAGTCCTTAGGGTTCAGTCCCTTTGAGCTGCTCTATGGTCACCCGGTAAGAGGGCCTCTGAGTCTGGTCAAGGAAGGCTGGGAGCAATCTCCCAGGAAACCTCCCCAGGATGTGTTTAGTTACATGCTGGCCTTCAGGAACCAGACTCGGCGTTTCAGGAAACTTGCTGAGGCAAACCTGGAAGCCAGCCAGGAAGAGATGAAACGCTGGCACGATCAGAATGCCACTCTGATCGAGTTTCAGCCTGGGCAAAAGGTTTGGGTCATGGCCCCGGTGGAGCCCTGTGCGCTCCAGGATAGGTGGACTGGCCCCTTTGAGGTGGTGGAGCGCAAGAGTCCTGTTACCTACGTGGTGGACTTGCAGTCTCCCAGGAACCCCTTGCGGGTCCTGCATGTTAACCGCCTGAAGCCCCACTTTGAGAGGTCTGAAGTGGGCATGCTTCTGGCCACAGATGCTGGGATGGAGGAGGAGAGCGAGCCCCTTCCTGACCTCCTGTGTGCAGGGGAGCGAGATGGGTCAGTGGAGGGTGTGGTCCTCTCCACCACACTGACTCCTGAGCAGCAGGGTGATTGTCGCCAACTGTTGGGGCAATTCAGTGATCTGTTCTCCCTGGTGCCTAGTGTCACTGATTGGTATGTCCATGACATGGACACTGGGGACAGTCCTCCCATTAAGCACAAGGCTTACCGAGTGACTGACCGGGTAAGGGCCTACATTAAGGATGAGGTTACCAAAATGTTTGCCCTTGGGGTGATTGAGTCCTCTAGCAGCCCTTGGTTCAGCCCAGTGGTCCTGGTACCAAAAGCTGCAGCGCCTGGTACCACCCCAGAACTTCGGTTCTGCGTGGACTATCGGGGCCTCAATTCAGTCACGAAGACTGACGCGCACCCCATCCCCAGAGCTGATGAGCTCGTAGATCGGTTAGGGGCTGCAAAATACCTCAGCACATTTGATTTGACGTCTGGGTATTGGCAGATCGCCTTGACCGAGGAAGCAAAGGAGAGGTCAGCATTCTCCACACCCGATGCGCACTACCAGTTCCGGGTGATGCCCTTTGGAATGAAGAATGCCCCTGCCACCTTTCAGAGGTTGGTCAACAGGGTGTTGGTTGGGCTGGAAGACTTCAGTGCCGGCTACCTGGATGACATTGCGGTGTTTAGCTCCTCTTGGGAGGACCACCTGCGCCACCTCTGGGAGGTATTGATGGCACTGCGGAAGGCAGGCCTCACAATCAAAGCCAGTAAGTGCCAGATTGGGCAGGGTTCTGTAGTGTATTTGGGGCACCAGGTGGGGAGCGGCCAGGTGGCGCCCCTTCAGCCCAAAATTGAAACTATCCTGCCGTGGGAACCCCCCAAGACTCAGACGCAGGTGAGTGCCTTCTTAGGACACACGGGGTACTACAGGAGGTTTCTCAAGGGGTATGGCAACATTGTTGCACCCTTGACTGAGCTGACTTCTAAGAAGCAGCCAAAGAAGGTAAACTGGACTAACACCTGTCAGAAAGCTTTTGACGCCCTGAAGACTGCCATGTGCACCGCACCCGTGCTTCAGGCGCCCGACTTTTCAAAGGAATTTGTTGTCCAGACAGACGCCTCAGAGCATGGTATAGGGGCTGTTCTGTCACAGATCAATGAGGAGGGACTAGACCAACCGGTAGCCTTCCTAAGCAGGAGGTTACTTGCCTGGGAACAGAGGTGGAGTGCAATTGAGCGTGAGGCATTTGCTGTGGTCTGGGCGCTGAAGAAGCTGAGACCATATCTGTTTGGGACTCACTTCCGGGTTCAGACAGACCACAGGCCCCTTAGATGGTTGATGCATATGAGGGGTGAGAATCCCAAGTTGTTGAGGTGGTCCATTTCCCTACAGGGTATGGATTTCACGGTGGAACACCGCCCTGGTACAGAACACGCCAATGTTGACGGTCTGTCCAGATTTTTCCGCCTTAGTGATGAGAACTCCCAAGGGGATGGTTAGTTCTCCCCACATTTCAGCTGGAGGGGACGCGTATTAGACCTGGCATCATTGGCGCGGGTCCGGGTCTCCCTTCCTCTTTTCGCTTCCTATCTTTTATGTTGGCTGGATTTAGATGCTCTGGGCGCTGTGCCACTGCCAATCAGTGCCACAGCGCGAATGCTCCCTGTGTAAAGATGACTGTATGAATTGGGATAACCATAATTGGCTCGTTTGGTTTACCTGTCAGTCCCTAGTATAAGTGCACTGTGTGTGCCCAGGGCTGGTAGACCAAATACTGCTGGTGGGCCTGCAGCGCTGATTTGCGCTACCCACCGAAGCAGCTTTTAAAGTATGTCTGTGTAGCATGTTCTAATAGCGAGTTACCCTCCATTTCACTGTTTACTATTGTGAGGCTATCCGTTCTCATAGGCCAGAATGGGCAGGCTGAGTATTACATTCCATAATCCTACCTGCCCCCAGGAAACTGATAGGAAATTCGAATTTGATATGTTTAAGCTCAGGACATTGAGATACATCTTTTAGTAAGGATCATTTGCATAGCCCGTGTTCGAAAAAGCCTCTTCTAGAAACGAGGTATTTTCTTGCCTAAGCTTTCCTGTAGGCTTTGCTAGTGTGTGTATTGGCCGTCTGGTTTTGGAGCAGCAGGGCCAGCTGGGTCAGACCTGGCTGGAGAGAGAGATCGGCATTTAGAGTATGGGGAGGGGTGACTCTTTGATCTGAGCAGGGCCGTGCCTGGCAAGGTGAATGATGGCTCCACCTCCCACTGGGCGTCTGATAGCAGACCCCCTGATTCTCAAAGGGCAGGATGTCGCCTCGTAAACCAAGTGCTCCCCGACCCCACCGAACTGGTTCTCGCTGGATTCAGTGATTTGTGACTTTAGAGAACAAAGACTTTTAGGTATAAAACGCTGCGCTGAAACCTTTTTCAAGTGTGTTCCTTCTGGATGTCAAGACGAAACTCTGTCCGAGTGAACAGAGGAAAGGACTTTGAAACTTTCACCAAGCTTGCTGAAGAAACTACCCGAGGGCCTGAATTGAGAGCGCCTCCTGCTGAAGTCTCAGGGACATTAGACTTCACCCTGTCAGCCGTCTGAATTCCTGTGCGAGGGATTCTACTTGCAGGTGAGGCCTCCGTCGAGTAAACCGGAGCCTCTAGTTCTACTGTGAGGAACGCGGACTGGTAAACCTTGTTAACTCTGTGTGGGCCGCCTCAGCTAAGAGAGAGCTGCTGCCGCTGAGTGCCCGCACCTTTGCCAACTTTGCATCACCGTGATTCGTCCTGTGGGCCGCCGCAGCTAAGAGAGAGCTGCTGCCGCTGAGTGCCCGCATCTTGGCCAACTTTGCCTCATCGTGATTCGTCCTGTGGGCCGCCGCAGCTAAGAGAGAGCTGCTGCCGCTGAGTGCCCGCACCTTTGCCAACTTTGCATCATCGTGATTTGTCCTGTGGGCCGCCGCAGCTAAGAAAGAACTGCTGCCGCTGATTGACCGCACCTTTGCCAACTTTACATCATCGTGATTTGTCCAGTGGGCCGCCGCAGCTAAGAGAGAGCTACTGCCGCTGAGTGCCCGCACCTTTGCCACTTTGCATCATCGTGATTTGTCCTGTGGGCTGCCGCAGCTACGAGAGAGCTGCTGCCGCTGAGTGGCCACACCTTTGCCAATTTTGCATCATCGTGATTTGTCCTGTGGGCCGCCGCAGCTAAGAGAGAGCTGCTGCCGCTGAGTGCCCGCACCTTTGCCAACATTGCATCATCGTGAGTCGTCCTGTGGGCCGCCGCAGCTAAGAGAGAGCTGCTGCCGCTGTGAGCCCACCACGGAGCTGCACGACGAGAGTCATCGCCACCACCAGCCCGGGCCGCCACAGCCGCGTGCTGCTGCCGCTGAGAGCCCGCCTGTCCCCGAGTGCCCGAATCATTGTGAGTGCACAAACAAAAAGACCTAACAGTGGTACCTTCTAACTACCAGCACCTAACCTACATTTACTCCAACAGTCTTATCCCTTCAATACTACCTGGGATCTGTGTGCACACTGAATAGCACCCACCGTCACAGTGCTTATTCCTTCAGGAACCTTACAATTCAAAATTAAAGCACAGGTGCACCACACAGCAAAATCTAATCAATAAGAAAAGTCCATATCCAGACACAAGAGTTCTTCACGTTTTTCTTTCCTTCATTTTATTCCATTTTCATTTAGTGTGGATAAAACACAGAGTCCAGCTCTAATCATTCAATACAGAGTACAGCCGACGCGTTTCGTCCTAATATAGGACTTCTTCAGGGCACTAGAAGAAGGTAAGACCCAGCGCTTCCATGGAATGAACGGTCATAGGATTCCCTGCTAGTGAGCTATTCCCCTTCCGGTATATTTCTAAAATGTATCCAAGCAGAGAGGACATCCCATTTCAAAACAAAACTTAATTTGCAAAACCAAATCGGCAGAAAACCAACAGCCAAGATAGAACTGTCGTGGTTAACGGAGACGCTAGGGAATGTAGCAACAGGCAAAGAGCCCACCACGGAGCTGCACGACGAGTCATCGCCACCACCAGCCCGGGCAGCCGCGTGCTGCTGCCGCTGAGAGCCCGCCTGTCCCCGAGTGCCCGAATCATTGTGAGTGCACGTTGCGGACCACTGCAGTCAAGAGTTGTGGTCGCTGGGAGTCTGCCTGTCACCGTCTCCGCTTCTTCGAGAAGCTGCGTGCTGTGTCCCCTTCCAACGGCAGGTATCTGGTGCGCAACGGGTTGCGTAGACCCAGGCCTTGAACTCAGTCAGTGCCACGTTCTGGTGAATACGTTATTGCCTTTTTAAGTCCCTTCTGATTTACGTGCATTGTGGCTGGTTAAAACGCTTTGAGAGTCTTGTGTTAAACCTTAGATAAAGATACTATTTTTCTATACCTACTTGAGTTGTGTCCTTTTGTGGTGTCGTTACTGCCTTGTTGTGCATGGTCATAAATGCTTCACACACTGCCTCTGAGATAGGCCTAACTGCTCGTGCTACGTTACCACAGGGTTGAGCAGGGGTTATCAAAGGGGGTAGCCCACTTGCCCTGACTTAGGAAGAAGGGTCCCTATTTGGACATTGGCGCCAGCCAGTGCCAACTAGAGACCCCCATTTCTAACAGTAAGTAATATTTTCTTTTCCCTATTTTTCACCCCCGTGCTGTCCCCTGTGCTGTCTTCCGTGCTGCCCCTCAGTTTGCCTTCACAATAGCCGGCACTGCCATAATCCCATCCCCTTTAGTAGTAAATCGGCCCCTTTTTCCACCCACTCCCTCCAGTCCCTCCCACATTTACTACTAAAGCATATACTTTTGTGCGCAGTTGAGGAGAACTTCACACACGTAAACATAAGCAATGCGGATGCACCTGAAATATAAAATGGTGTGTTTTTGCATTTAAAATGTAAAAAACAAGTTTTTATAAGTTACCATGCATGATAGCACAGAGGGACAGAGGATGCGTGCTCCAAATCTCATGAAGTTAAGTTCCTTTTTGGGAAAATTGCAAACACTTAGAACACAAATTTAACAAGTCTCACCACAATTACTGCACACAGTGCCTATTGAGGGACTATAATTACACACACGGTTTCTGTGTGCACCTTCAAAAGGCTTAAACATGATTCTTTAGGCGTGAATGGGCAGCTTTTTGTGAGATCCTAGCACAAAGGCAGCCAGAGGCAACGTCTCACTGTCAGAAGAACCGGTTCTGCAACTTTAATGGTGCTGTGAACACAAATACCTTAACTTCATAATACATTTTTTGAGGGATTATTGCCAAGCAGGTTATTTTTCTTTACACTTGTTCTGCTGACAAGAGTAAGCACATATATGCTTCAAACAATCGACCCAGCAAGGTGGGAAGGCTTGAGGGAGATGAGGCGAGGTTGTCGGACAAGAGATCCCAAAAACATCTTTGTCCAGAACAGCCAAAAAAGAGGCTGCATAGGTGAATTAGGAATGAGTTCCAAATTCATCCCATTCTTAGATCAAGAAGATGATGCACATACTCATGCATTTTCACTTCCATCTGACCAATGGTGATGTGCACCCCACTGGGTCAACTAACTCCTCCGTTGGAATGCATTTGGAATTATTTTTCTTAGCTCTCAAGAAACATATTGTTTTTGAATATCTGTGATTTATTTCAGTTAATTTCAGACCAAGGCGCAACGTTTGCCCACGAAACGACATTATGTGTTTCGGTCCTGTACTCAGCCCTCTCTCAAACAATGAGGTAATTCACTTCTGCCATAGAAATAGAAAAAATACCATTACGTGAACAAACAGTGAAAATAACAGTGAAGAAACACTAATACTTTTGGGATAGAGTCTCATTTCTCATCTGACATGTAGCAGCAAAGTACTGTTCATGCAATGCAGGATGCATGACCCCATCACTTCAGCTGCAACAGTTCATCAGCTATCGATATGTCTGTCACCTTAGGAAAGCATTTCCAGAAAGGTATTGAAAAAGGTTAATCTCCCGACTTGGGTAAATTAAAATATAAAATGTAGACATTGTATTGGAAACAGGAGGTAAGCAAATCTCATAGGCTCTGGGAGCCCATCTCATTGAATAAGAAACTTTGATTTTAAATCTTTATGAAACTGACCTTTTTCTACAAATTAAACAGACTTAATTCACTCTAGGTTGGTCCTTTCAGAATTCCTGTTTATACATGCGTGAAGGATGGGCTGCCTCTAGATTGTACAAAAAACTTTTAACCATTGTCAAAGTAGAAATGTCTGTCGAGAAAATTTGGGTTTAACCTAGGGAGGCCAGGCTTACTTCTGATTAATAAACTGGAAGCTCCCAAAAGTTTAGCTGTGGACTGGGAATACGACTGTGGGAATGCAACTATCATAGGTCTACCCAAAGCCAGTCTAGCCCCATGGAAAGCGACACTAAATGCAGCCGCAAGACTTGTAACAGGCATGCGTCGTTATGATCGTATTCCCCATCACTCAGGGCCCTCAAATGGCTGCCAAATGAAGCTAAGATCCTACTGAAGGTTGCATGCGTAACATACAATGCGCTACACAATTCTGGGCCCAAATACATAGCGAAGAGGATCAAGCTATCAGGAGGCGGGAGGGATTCTAGAAGTGCTAAATCTCTCATATTTTTATTTTTTTAAATCTGTTTTTATTACATTTTTCAAGCATACATGAGCTATGCAGTTGTTCAGACTATGGCTTTTCATAGTTGCTCGTTACATAGAACTGCTGGCGAACGTCTCGACATTATACATACATTTAGCAGGTTTATCATCGATTTGCCAGTAAATTTGCAATCCCGGTTTGCATCGCTCAATCTCATTTACAGTTGATAAACTACCACCCAGATTATTGGTTAACACAACCCTTCTATGGGTATTGAGGCATGTGCTGTACATCTGTGTTTTGATTGCATAATACTCAGTATATCGTTAACTGTGGAGACGGGTTATAATGGAACGGTGACAAATAAACATATAATAGGGTATAAATCTGAACCGTGAAGCTCACTCCTGGTCACCCCAGTCGACACTTCCCTGGGATTGGCGCAGCTGACTCGCATTTTGGCAGTGTTTTTTGGACTTCTATGGAGTGGGTGTGTGCGTTCGTTTTGTTCGTTGTCTCCTTAGCGAGGCTTTCTCTGTGTTGCTTGCTTTTTGTAGTATGTGTGTTTAAGGCACAGCAGCTACTGTAGTTGGGGGCGATGTGTCGTCGTTATGGATGAGGGTTAAAGCGGCCAGAAGCGTGTCCCAGCTAGTGGCAAGAGGGACCTTGCGCATACCTAGCGTGTCCTCTTGATGGAGTTCAACGCTTTCCGCTTTGGCCCAGGTGAGCATCGAGCGTCTCCACATTATTACGCGAGGGGGATCAGGGGCTTTCCACCTTTTGGTGATCAGTCTTTTCGCTACTGCCATCCCCAAGTCTAGGAATCTGGAGGTGACTTTTTTGTTATGGTTTCTCCAATGCAGGTGCAGAATGTATGTGTACCATTCAGGCGAGAGGGCTCGGTCCGTGCATTGCAACAGAGTGTCTGCTACCGCTTTCCAGTAGTCAAGTAGGGCAGGGCATCCCCAAAGAATGTGTAGTAGGTCCGCATCAGCGAGTGAGCATCTGGGGCATGCGGCATCCTGGCGCCTAAAGTATTGGTTGATCTTTGCGGGTGTGAGATATGCTCTGTGGGTGATGTAGAATTGGATTTCGCGTAGGCGTGCGTTCCTGGGAACTTGTATTGGGCTTGTCAGTACCGAAGACCATTCAGAGTTTGTGAGTTGGCGGCCTATGTCATCTTATCAGTGCTGTCGGAGTGGCGATAGGTTGGCTGCTGTGTGGTGTCAGAGTGAAGCAGCGAGCCATTTGGTTAGGTATTCCCCCTGTCCCACAACATGTACGTATTGTAGGGTAAGGTGTGTCGCTGGTTCAGTGATTAAATCGCCCCATTTAGTGGTGAGCACCACTAGGAGGGAGCGGTGGAGTAGAAACTGGCCGGGGGGGCAATTCATCCTACTCCACCAGTGTCGTGTATGGGATCAGTGCGCCCTCGCGGTACAGGTCACCTATACCTCGGACCCCTGCTTCTCACCAGCTTTGTAGCTCCACCGCTGTGGTGATTGCGGTACCTCTGGGTGTTACTTCCAGTGGCAAGGTTGGTGCATATGGGGTGACTGGGTGGGTGATATATAGCCCTCTACGGTAGCATCTGTGTGCTACGTTGAGTAGCAGCAAGTCTTGCGGCTTGGTTTTTGAGCAGGGGTGGAATAGTCCTGTCAGTTCTGAGAGGTGTAGGGGCGGCTGTGTGGTCGCAGTATCTCCTCTGTGGCGGTCCGCTAGCCATCTGGCCACACACTGCAGTTGTGCGGCCAGGTAGTATTGCTCTAATTTCGTGGCCACAAGGCCTCCCTGGTCTGTGTGGGCAGGTAGAGCTTGTTTATCGCTACTCTGTGTCTGGAGTTTCCCCATATAAAGTCTTTGACCAATTTTTCCAGCGGGCGGAAGAAAGAAGGGGGGACATAGAGCAGGAGATTTGTAAAGTAATATAGGAATCGGGGCAGAATCACCATTTTTGTGAGGGCTACCCTTCCTGTCACTGACAACGGGAGTGTGCTCCAGAATGTCATCTGGGATCGGACCGCAGTCAGGGCTCTGCCTAGGTTGCAATCCAACAAATCCGCTGGGTTCCTGTATATGCGAATTCCGAGATAGCGGAACGTGTCCATTGGACCTTTACCCCGTTGAGCGCGTAGCCCGGGTCCCGCATTGTTCGCTGAAGGAGTATAGGCAGGATTTGGAGACATTCACCCTCAGCCCAGATATGGAGGCGAAGCTTTCCAGCATGAGTGTCAGTTGTTGTGGAATTTGATGGATGTCTTTTATATACAGCAGGAGATCGTCTGCATAAAGAGATATTGCGTGTGTGCCATCCCCTAGTGCGACCCCGTCACTCATCTCAGATCGGAGTGCCTCCGCCAGTGGCTCGATAGCTAGTGAGAATAGCAGGGGGGAGAGGGGTCATCCCTGTCTAGTCCCCCTTCGCACACTCACCGGGCCCGATATGTAGGGGCCTGTTTGACTCGCACCATTGGGGCGTTATATAGTAATCTTACCATGCTTAGGAAGGTCTCCCCTAGTTTGTATCTCTCCAGCGCAGTGAATAGGAACCCCCACTCCAAGGAGTCAAAAGCTTTCTCAAGATCTATCAGGCAACCTGCACGGTCAGTGAGTTTTTGAGTAAGTTTTCTGAAGAATCGCCTCAGATTTAATGAGGTGCTCTTGGAGGGTACAAACCCGTTCTGGTCTGTGTGTACCAGAGTGGGGACCACTTGGGTGAGCCTATCAGCTAATAGCTTCGTTAATATCTTATAAGCGACATTGAGAAGAGCTAGTGGCCTGTATGATCCCAGCACTGTAGAATCCTTGTCAGGTTTGGGCAGGGATACCAGATTCGCTTCCCTCATGGACGGGGGGGGGGGAGCCGCTGCTAACTCAGGGCCGCTGCGTACAGCGCATGTAAGTGGGGAGTGAGCGTTGTAGCATAGGCCTTATAAAATTCTGCTGGGAATCCGTCTGGGCCAGGGGTTTTCCTGTTAGCTAACGCCACTATCGCACTATGGATTTCCTCGGGCGTTATATGCTCGTTTAGTAGCTCCCTTTGCTCCAACGTAGTTTCTGGTAAGTGCACCGAGTCTAAGAATGCAGTTAGTTTCCTCTCTTCTTGAGACCCCGCGGACTGGTACAATGTGGTGTAGTGGCATGTCATTGTTGCGTGTATTTCATGTTGTGTATACACAACCGGTCCTGCTTCAGTTCTTAAGGCACCTATGGGATGATGTGCTCGCTCTTGACGTAGTAGCCACGCTAGTGTTTTGCCTGCTTGGTCTGCTGTGGCGTGTGTGCGTGCCGAGTGTGCTGCATAGTTGTGACATCGGAGCCGCTCTAGCAGGTCCGCGTGCTCGGCCCATAGTGTGTCCAGTCGTCTCGTGTCCCTGCTGTCCTATATCTGTTTTAACTCCTGGCCCAATAGCTGTTGTTCTACTTTGCTGAGTGCATCGTTCAGCTGTTTGCGTATATTCCAGGTAGCCCCCAGGCAGCGCCCTCTTAAAGTTGCTTTGAAGGCATCCCATTCAAGGAGGGAGTCCTCTGTGGAATGATCGTTTATCTCGAAATGTTCGAGTATTGTCGTCCCCAGGGAGAAGCAGAATGCCTGATCTTCCAGCGCTGCTGGTTGTAGGTGCCACGTGGGGATCGAGGTTGCCCTGTGTCCCATGTGAGCTACAGGAGCTTGGGGTTGTGGTCAGAATGTGTGCGCCCCAGGTATTCGGTGTGTTTGATGAGTGGGAGGAGGGCGGGCGACCCAACTATGTGATCGAGTCGGATGTGAAGATCATGTACTGGTGAGTAGAACGAGTAAATTTGTGTGGTGGGGTTAAGGGTTCGCCGTATGTCTGTCAGCGACCAGTTTGTTAGCCACTCCGACAGGGCCTGCGCATTGGATGTTGCTGTGGTACGTGTTAGGGGTGGGTATGACCTATCCAATTCTACATCTAAAACTGAGTTGAAGTCCCCGCCTATAAGCCAGGGGAGCCCAATCCATCTGGCCAGCACTCCTGTAAGTTTTCTAAGGAATGAGTCTTGTTCCACGTTCGGGGCATACACAGAGCCCATAAGGAGCGTTTGCCCATTTAGTTTGCCTTTCACAAATACATATCTCCCCTCCGGGTCTGTGACCACTTCTTCTACTATGTGCGGGACACCTGGCCTTATCCATATCAGTGCCGCTGTGCCTGGGAAGAGTAACTTGTACTGTATACGTGTCCCCTCCAGTGTTTGCGGAGGCGGCCTGCTTCTGTTTGGGTGAAATGAGTTTCCTGTAAAAAAACTATTTTTGAGTGCCTACGCTGGAGATATGTGTACACTCAGTATCTGCGGGCAGGCGCGTGCATGTCCCTCACGTTCCATGTCAGGATATTAGTCTGTGCCATGAGTGTGTTTTGTAGCCCCCTGCGTGGGGGAGGTTGAGGTTGTTATCGGCGACCGGGGTGCCAGTCAGAGCTTTAAGGGGTGGGGCAAACATAACAAGGAGTGGGGACGCAACTGAGTTGTGTGTAACATTATGAGCGCAAACCCATAGTCGATGCTCGTCCAAACTGTGAGGCCAAACAGTGGCAACAGTCATGTTGGATGTGACTAAGTACAGGGGTGCGTGCTGTGCGCCTGTGTGTGTTGGATTACACCCCGAAATTTGCTAGGGGTGGTTAGTGAATCCCTTTTTTTTTTATACTCAGGGTTTGGCCGTGAATGCATCTGGTCTAATGGGGAGGGCGCTCTGCGCTGGAGGTATCCTACCTAATCTATGCCAAGTGGATTCGCCACGCGCTTAAGCATGCTTCTGTATGGTCAAGGTGCATAGATAAAGCTATGATGTAATAGGTGTATAAACAGTGAAAGGATACGCTTAATAAAACAATTGTTCATTGTTCAGATTATGTCGTCGGAGGTCTGCAGCGTAATGTCCGGCAACTGGAGGGAGTCACGGTCTTCAGATCACATCGGCGATGATCCAGCCAAGCTCTGGGAAAGGGCTGAGCGTGTCTCAGGTTCGGAGGTCTGTGAGTTGGCCCGGACGGTTGCAGCCACATGGAGGGCCTCCTGCCGCTCCATCATCCTTTTTTCCATGTCAGGGATTGCTGCCTGTGGTCTTGCCTGCCTGGGGCTTCTTCCTCTGCCGCGGTGGCGGTTGCTCCTGCCTCGGCGGGGCGATTGCATTTCCACAGGTGGTTTGGGCCCCGTTAATAGTCCTGATTCTTCCAGCCAGTCCCAGACTTCAGAGGGCGTTTCAAAGAATCGCATTTGTCCATTTGCGACAACTCGCAATTTGGCTGGGAACATTAGGGAGTAGTGGATGTCCAGTGTCCGGAGTTGGCGCTTTACATCTGTGAATGCTTCACGTCGTCTTTGTTTCTGCATGGTGTAATCTGGGAACAGCATTACGTGTTGGTTTTGAGCCTTTATTTCGGCGAGCTTACGGATCTCTCTTAGTACCGTGTCTCTGTCCCTGTAGTTGAGAAGTTTGAAAAGCAATGGTCGCGGTCTGGCACCCGGCGCGCCGGTACCCGGTGTGCTCGCTCCACCACAAACTGGGGTGACAGTGCATCCTCCGGTAGAAGTTCCCGCAGCCATCGTTCAATGTATGTGACAAGGTCTTGTCCCTCCTCTCCTTCTGGGAGGCCCACCACAGGTATGTTGTTGCGACGCGAGCGGCCCTTTCGCATCTTCCAGCCTGTCTTCGAGAGTGTTCACTCGGTCCATGATATCTTGTAGTGCTGCTGCGTGGCTACAGGTGGTTAGCTTTAGTTCTAGAAGGGCTTGTTCATTGGCCTGGACTTTATCCAATAGCTTTCGATGATCGGCTCTCAGTACGGTGAAATCAGATGCGACCTTGTCTATTTTGGATTCTAGTGAGGTCCGGGTGTGATCCAGGACAGCGCCTATCTTCTCCACCGCAGCTAGGATTGAGTCAAGTTTTGTGGAGAGCGCCAGGTTCTGGGCCTCTCCTGCACATTCTTCCTCCGTACGCTGAGTCCCTTGTGCTTCCGAGTGTGTGGCAGGTTGTATCGTGTTTGTGCGTTGGCGACCCATGGCTAATTTCTGTGCTGAGGGCATGCAGGTGCTCAGGGGGGTATTCGTCCATAAGGCTTTAGTTGCAGCAGGGTGGTCACCGCCCATATAGAGCGGGAGGGACGCACAGCCCTTCTACTGCCTAAGGGCTAATGCCAGAAGGCTGGTTCACTGCGGTTCCCCACTTATTCCTCCTTTTTGTCCCCCAGCTCCGCCACTCGCGAGTATTGAAATCCCACCCCAAGAAAAAGTAGGACCGCTCCACAGGTTGTCAGCACGTGTCTCGTCAGTTGTGTTTTTGTGGGATCTTACCCATCTCCAACAGGTAGGGAAGCGTCGGCAGAGGGTCCGGAGTCAAAGTCTTGTTTGTTTTGCCCTGGGTGCCTCTCATGTAGTCACTGTGCCTTCTTGGGTTCCTGTCGGGTGTCAGGTTTGGTTCAGGGCCACTTGGACCGCCCGTGACATCAATTTGTGTGTGGCAGCGTTGTCTCTGGTAGGCGCATACCAGGCAGGGTCCAGGGGCGTCAGGGGGCCCGGGCTTCCGGCAGCGTCTCATGGCGCACCTTTGCTTTGTTTCAGGGTAGGCAGCGCGTGAGCTGCCTCAGCGGGCCTCGAGTCAGCGCTCCGATCAGGGTAGGCTCCACACCTCTTCGGGCCATTACATGTATGCCTCGCCGTCTATCCCCTTGTTTCCCCCAATGGGAGCGTCAGGCCTGGTCGCTCTCGGCCCTTCGTTAGGTGCGCTGTGTCGGTGTGATTTCTCCGCTTAGTGGGGCCGGGTCAGTGCAGGCCCACGCCTTTACCCTTGCGAGTGTCTAGATATTTGCATCTGGGTTGTGGGCCCCCTGGTGGCTTCAGGTCAGCGTATTGCAGGCCCGGGTCAACACGATCCCTGCGCGGGCCTCAGCTCGCTCACCCTTTCCACACTAGTCTCGCCGTCTGTTACGCCGGCCTCCTCCTGCAGGCCTCCGCAGCTACGTCGGGTCAACTCTAAGTGGTGCTCCACTCTCCGCTAGGTGCGGATTCCAGTTTCTGCTTATCCTCTCAATGGCGGGGCCCGCGCTGTTAGGCCAGGGCGTCCGGCCCGTCTTCCGCCATGCCCGGACTCCGTGCCCCATCTCTGGGGCCGGAGGTTTTCGCACTGTCGTCACTGGGCGGTGTCTCCTCGTCACGGTGAGGGCCCTCACCCTGGTACCGCTCCTAGGCTTGGGCTCTGTTCACTTTAACCGAGCTCCAACTTCGTCGCCGCAACGCGTTCTTCTTTTGTGCGCTTCCTTGTAGTTTCACACTAGGGCGCTGCGGACTCCTCCTCGCCCGCAGCCCTACTCCGTCCCTGCTCTCACCCACGGCGTGTTCCGTGGACTGGGCCGCATATACGATCGCGGTGCGTTGCTTCGCCTTGCCACTGCTTTGCTCCGGCGGATTTGCTCACTGGCACGTCAGGAGTGGGTTCTGCCCTGTTACAGGCTGATGGGTCGGGATTGCACATGGTTTTTGCAGGATAATCGGGGCGACTTGGTCGGAGCGCTAAAGGCTCGCCTCTGCCATCTAGGCTGGCTAGCCACGCCCCCTAAATCCCTCATATTAGAACCAGCCAGATTCAAAAAAAGAAAAATGCACAGCCGCACTTTCGCTGGATCCGCTCCAAAAATATGGAACTCCCTACCAACCGCAACGAGAGAAATTACCTCACCCTGGCTCATATTATTCTGCCTTTTATTTATCAAAACTAAAGGCAGTCGAAGACGACAAACTGTGAAGAAAGATGCTAAGTTTGATTCTTTTAGCAACACTTCAATTATGGGAGTAAATTCTTGGTATTTTTTATTTTTTACTCACGGGTTGCCACAAAAAAACAATTTTGAAAGAGAAATATTCAGCCAAAATAAGGATTGTGTTTTTTTCTCACAAAACTAACTTTTCACCTGCTATTTTGTCACACTCTTGCAACTTTAGTAAGTTTTTGGAAGTTTTAAAAAGACGTTCACAAAGTTGTCAAAACTCAACTTTGCCAACCCTCTTAGCCATTTATTTGTTCATGGTTCTGTAACACTACCAATCTTGTTGATGTTAAAAACACTCTTTTGTTTAGAGTAGTCTGACAGGCCAGTGGCCTCCAGCACTGCAGAAAAATAATGAGAACACTAGTACATTAATCATGAGGAAGTAAGTGGTTCCAATATGAGAAACTATTATGTGCAAGTTGAACCTAGTTGTACTCAGAAGGCACCTATGACATAGGGGTTTAGACCTCCTTGAAGCTCCATGCCTGATTGATTTCACTGGTATTATTGTGTGCCTCGAGCAGTCTTATTTATTTTTTATTTTATTTGATGAGTTTTATATAGCGCTGGCTAGCCCCGGAGGTATCAGAGCACTTTACATGAGGTTCCACAATGTTACAAAATTACATCAGTTACAAGTTACATCAGTTACTAGTAAAACATTTAAAGAGCATAGAAGACGAGATAAATGGGGCGTAGACTGGTAAGGGGGTAGGGTAAAGGGGCAGGAGGGAGATACGACGGAGAGACGAAGGAAAGTCTGCCCAAAGTCCGGCTGGGTAGGTGACGGCCGGGGGGGAAGACCACAGCCCATCTCCTCTATAGCTATCAGGTAGCTCCACCGGGCATTGGCCAAATAGCTAGGTCTCAACTGAAAAACATTCAAAGAGTATAGAAGACGAGATAGATGGAGCGTAGAAGGGTAGGGGGGTAGGGTAAAGGGGTTGGGTGGAGGTATCAGAGCGCTTTACAAGAGGAACGTTATGCTACAAGTTACATCAGTTGCAAGAGCATAGTAAGGACAGTAAACAAAAACAATGTTGCGAGCATTCTTAGGAGGGAGGGGGAAGAAGCCATAGCAGCGAGACGAGGAAGAACTGTGACCAATGTCCGGCTGGGTAGGTGACGGTCAAGGGGGAAAACCAGGGCCAATATCCTCTATAGCTGTCTAGCAGCTCCACCGGGCATCAACCATGTTACTCAGGTCTCAGCGTTCAGGTAAACAGTTATGAATAGATAGATAGGCTACAGTTGCATAGTCAAGTAGTGGAAGAGCAGGTCCCTACTAGAGGAAAGAGGTAAAAGAAGGGGGCGGAGTAAAAACAAATCGGGGAAGGAACTGGGGGCTGCCATTTAGGCTGCCGAGGAAATGAAGGCAGAGGCGGCCGCCATATTAAGGTCAGGCACGTAGTGACCAGGCCTCTGTAAATCCCAGTGTAGGCGTTGAAGTGGGAGTTGGTCTCGGACATGATGAAGCCCTGCTCGTGGGAGGCAGCAGATAGCTCGGACCCCCTGGATGCCTTTAGATGCAGAGACCTGGGAGGTAAAAGAGGCGGGACTTTCTCTTTCTCTGGGAGACAAGGCCAAATTATTATTATAGTCTCTACAGAACCAGATTGTTGTGCAATGCAGCAGCGTGAGGCCAGTGACCGTGTGCCTCCCGGTCGCGGTCCCCAGAACGAATCCGTCCCCAGGAAATATCGCTGGTCCGGTTCGCGGGCCCCTCCCCCTCCAGCCTCGCTCGTACCTCTTAAAGGGCGCAGGCCAGTTGTTGGATTGGGAAGAGGGCATGGGGGGTGAGATCCTCTTCAATTGATAGAGTGCAGGTTGGGCAGCGTGAGGCCAGTGTCCGTGTGCCACCCGGTCGCGGGTGTGGTCCCCAGAACGAATCCGTCCCCAGGAGAGATGGCCGGTTCGCCCCTCCCCCTCCAGCCGCGCTCGTACCTCTTAAAGGGCGCAGGCCAGTTGTTGGATTGGGAAGAGGGCATGGGGGGGTGAGATCCTCTTCAATTGATAGAGTGCAGGTCGGGCAGCGTGAGGCCAGTGTCCATGTGCCTCCCGGTCGCGGGTGCAGTCCCCAGAGGCATCCGTCCGCGGGAAAGATCGCTGGTCCGGTTCACGGGCCGCTCCCCCTCTAGCCGCGCTTGTACCTCTTCAAGGGCGCAGGCCAGTTGTTGGATTGGGAAGAGGGCATGGGGGGGGTGAGATCCTCTTCAATTGATAAAGCGCAGGTCAGCAAAGTCACGGGTTATTACGGGTCAGTCTCTTGGTACTATGGATTTGTTTCCTATGGTAATAAGTTTCACAGGACCGTAAACTGTTATTATTCTTTTCTTTATATTTGTATATGTCTAGTTAATTGAATGGCAAACACAACAAGATGATGGATGGAGTGCTGAAACTTTTCACTCACTCACCCCCAGTCAAGAGATCTTGGTTAAATCCATCATTCTTTTGCTCGCCATGCCACCCCATTTAGGACCCAGCCATATGCAATCAGTCTTGACCCTGTTCCTCATGGGAACAGTCCAGCCCGAATTGCCCGGCCAGGTCTTCCCTGGACCAGGAACAAGCATCTGGGGACCGGTTTCGGGGTATCACCCCATATCAGCCAGGCTAGCTTGAATCCAGTGGCACAGCGAGCAAGTGACTCACATCTGGGCATACCCTTGGCCACTTAGGGCGAACACAGAAAACACAAGAAGATGATGGACGGAGTGCTGAAAGTTTTCAAACAATCATCCCCAAGCATGAGATCTGGTTTAAATCCATCTTTCAATCAATCAATCAGGGGTTTAGAAAGCGCGCTCCTCACCCGTGAGGGTCTCAAGGCGCTGGGGGGGGCGGGGGAGGGGGTGAGTGCAGCTCCGGTTCAGGGGAAGAGCCAGGTCTTGAGGTTCTTCCTGAAGGTGTGCAGGGTGGGTGAGCGTCTGATGTTGACAATCACCCCCAGTCAAGAGATCTGGTTTAAATCCATCTTTCAATCAATCAATCAGGGGTTTAGAAAGCGCGCTACTCACCCGTGAGGGTCTCAAGGCGTTGGGGGATTGGGGGGGAAGTTAGACTGCAGCTCCGGTTCAGGCGAAGAGCCAGGTCTTGAGGTTCTTCCTGAAGGTGTGCAGGGTGGGTGAGCATCTGATGTTGACTGGTAGCTCGTTCCAAGCTTTGGCTGCGACGTAGGAGAAAGCTCTTCCTCCTGCTCTGGTTCTGCGGATGCGGGGGGTCTCTGCGAGGGCGAGGTCGGCGGAGCGGAGGTTCCTCTTGGGTACGTGGAAGGAGACTCTCTCGTTGATGTACTTGGGTCCAATGTTGTGGAGGGATTTGTAGGCGTGGGTGAGCAGTTTGAAGGTCACTCTCTTCTCGACGGGGAGCCAGTGGAGGTCTCGTAGGTGTTGGGTCATGTGTTCGTGCCGTGGGTTCCGAGGATGAGTCTGGCTGCGGTGTTCTGGATGGTTTGGAGCTTGTGTAGGAGAGTTTAGTTGATTCCGGCGTAGAGGGCGTTGCCGTAGTCCAGTCTGCTGGTTATGAGTGCGTGGGTGACGGTTTCTCTGCATTCGGGGGGTATCCATTTGAAGGTCTTGCGGAGGATCCGAAGGCAGTTGAAACTGGTGGAGGCGATGGAGTTGATCTGGCGGGTCATGGTGAGGGAAGAGTCTAGGATGATGCCGAGGTTCCGTGCATGGTCTGTCGGAGTGGGCGGGCTCCCGAGGGCGGAGGGCCACCAGCTGTTGTCCCAGGCTGAGGTGGAGGGTCAGAGGATGAGGACCTCAGTCTTCTCTGAGTTGAGCTTCAGGCAGCTGTTTTTCATCCAGTCGACGACGTCCTTCATTCCTTCCTGGAAACAAAGTCTAGTGTCGTCGGGGTTCTTCGTGAGGGAGAGGATGAGCTGGGTGTCGTCTGCGTAAGATACTATGCTGAGCCCGTGCTGTCTGACGATGGCGGCGAGGGGGGCCATGTAGATGTTGAAGAGCGTGGGGCTTAGTGATGATCCTTGGGGATGTTTAATTTTCTTATTAGTAATAGCCTGGTTAAGTAAATTGCTTGTTTTCTTTAAGCGCTTTCACTGAATCACCGTTTGTGTTTTGCCTCAGTTTTATATGATTGAGCGATGACACTTTTATTAAGCACTAATGAAGATTGCACAGTTCCTAGAATCTAGAAGCCTCCCAGTAGGATGAAGACATGATTTGTTTAAACTTTCTTTGTCTGACTTGTTTTCCTCCAGGGCTTCAACCAAAGTTCTGGTGGGAATACCGCATCAGTACTCTTTAGTTAAAATTTCCAGCACTATGTATTGGTAATTTGGGATGTGACCTCACTTTTAAATTTGGAGTTTGCCCTTCAAGGTCCACTGCAAAATTTGGAATTCCATCAGGAATGGCGCAGCTGATTCCACATGTAATTGTCCATTCCATCCAGAGATTTTACCATCCTATAGTTTGTGAAATGTCCTGGCAAGAGGTATCACTGTGATGCGCTTATGCCTACAGTCTTTCTAATGTCTGATTTGGCCGTCAATATAATATTCAGAGATTCAGAAAGTACAAATACCCTCGCCCCAGCCAGTCAGTCATGCTTTCCTAGACGTTGGGCGATATATTGGCTTTTTTCTCCTCTGGGCTATTAATAACTTTATTTCACCTTTACCACTAAGCAGTACAACACTAGTGTCAGGTCATAATAACCATGTATATTACAAAACAACTCCTGTGGCAATCAATAACTAACAGAACTTCAAACATATCCCTTAGGTTCAATCTTCTAGACTGCCACACATACTCTACCTGCAATCATCTAAAAAACACAGCTATTATTATACCCCAACCCAATGAGGTACCCGCTCCAACATACGGGCCCTTCCTTACTCCTGCCACAGTAATCCCTAAAACGAGAGGCACTCCCCTAAGGGTTGTAGTACAGTGGTAAGATTAAACTTGGACTTAGGACCATCAGTATTGGACTGGTTTTCTTTCGCTCAGTCCGAAGATAGGGCATACAGAAGTCTGTTGTGCTTTTGAAGTCGCTTGATTTGGTAGCGAGTCAGGCTAATGTATACATTTCAGTACTGTAACTTGGAGTTTACCAACTTTCCAACTACTACCTGGTGGTCTTCTTTAAGTAGGAATGGTATAGTTTTATTAGCATTTCTGTCTTAGAGCTGTTGAGTTTAGACAGTTTCAATAGCTTTTACTTAATGTAAACAGTCTGAATTGGTGCTTTTAACACATGACTCACCGACAAATTTTGAATGTCGGCTTTATAGGAGTGAAAAGGAACGCAGCTAGATGCGGTTCATGAGGAGCTTTATTAAGTATTGCAGAGTGATCGTCATTTTTCCTAACATCATCAAAGGGTTGTCATTTGAGATGTCATCAGTGATGTCACTGACCATGTCATGAGTGATGTAATATGTGAGGTCATAAGCAGTGCATTGCGGGGGCATCCGTTATAGTTAGGTCAGCTAACTCTAACTGCTGAATTTCACTGTTTTTGTTTGAGTGAAATGCGAGCCTAACCATAACGTCCCTGTAACCTTTGGTTTTTTCAGTATATATATATATATATATATATATATATATATATTGTCGCTTCCAGTCCACCAGAAATGCTAAGCACTCCAGGATACGTGGTGGTGGGGCCACGAATAATATACAGCTCCAAATTCTCTTCAATAGTTTTGTCTTTAAGTAAAGTGATGCGTGAAACTTTCTCAGCTCTTTCTAAGGCCTGTTTCAGAACAGTGTCCGAATATCCTCTCGATTTAAACCTATCCATAGCAGCCTTAGCTTCATGTTCATAATCTTGTGTTCTAGTGCAATTCCTTTTCAATCTTAATAATTCACCCTAGGGATGCTACGTTTCAGTGGATGAGGGTGACTAAATAATTGCATGTTCCAATATGGCGCGCGAAAGTGGTTCGTGTTTCAGACCGTTGTCCCCTTTCTATGTCAATGAATTCTCTGATCATACAGGAAGTTGCAATGACACCGTATATTTAAAAATACGGTAATGCTGCTTGTTGATAAAGGCGCAAGCCGAAACGTGTCCGTTGTACCGGTAACTCGCCTGATTAAACCGGGTTACTTTCCTTCCTCGAGAGTGCTGTCTCTTCTTTTGGAGAATTTGGAGCTGTATATATATATATATATATATATATATATATATATATATATATATTACAAAACCATTGACGCGGCACTCAGGAAGAGATTTTTCAAAATGCGTTTATTTGCACGGCTCAACCAACGCGTTTCAGCCCTCTACGGCCTTGCTCACGGTCAGTAAGTCCTTTCTCCATTGCACTATATATACACCCATGTGGCCTTAATGTGGCATTATGGGAGTTGTAGTGCATATAAAAATGTGTATTTACAATATTTACAAGAAAGGAAACATTTCAACTGTTATTTACAAGACAATTGTTGCGGAGGTTTTATAATCAGCTGATATAGTATCAGGCAGAGTAATTTTCATCCTACTAATGCCATAATCAATTAAATATGGTTCCTCATTTCTTTGTATAGTACACGGCTAATCATTAATTGCTAGCGGCAATAAGAAAATAGGGGACATAAAGAAAAGAAGAAAGAAAAGAAAAAAGGGGGTGAAGTTAAAAGAATAGGGGTAAGGGGGAAGAAAAGATTTTATTTAGAGAAAGGACTAGTGCCTTGTCATACTTTAGGAATATATCCATATACTGTCATTAAATGGTTGAGTATTCCTTCGAGATGTGCGATCAATTCTTTCAATTTAACGAAAGGGAGAACGTGCAGAAAGGAAAGGAGAAAGAAAAGATAAAAGAAGGGAAGGGAAAGGGGAAAAAGAGAGAAGAGGGAAATGAAAGACCATAGGTGGAAGAGGTTTATTTAGAAGAGGGGAGGGGAGCGGGGTTTTGGGAGGTTTTTGGGGAGGGACTGGTACCCTAGTTTTAGGAATTTGAAAATTCAAAAAGTCCATCAGTATCCTGTTCTGGGTTACATGAATATTTACTCTAGATGTACATAAAGTTCTTCATCATTATTCATCCCTCTCGGGGTCTTAGTCTTAAGTCTGATGATGTAACGAGACTCAAGTTGGCGCAGTTTTTTTATTCTATTTCCGCCACGTTCATCTGGTATGATGGTATCAATTCCATAGTAGCACATTGCCCGCCAATCTCCATTTTGGCATAGGATCATATGTTTCGCAGTTGCATATGAGGTGTCTTTGTTCTTGACTGCCCGAATGTGCTCAAGAATGCGTTTCTTCAGAGGGCAGATCGTGCTGCCAATATATTTCTGGCCACAGGTACATTCGATGATATAGATCACATATTGTGTGGTACATGTGATTTTCTGGTTTAGCATTATTGTGTTTCCATTTGGTTCGGTAATAGTCTTCATATTTTTTCCAATCTTGCAGGCTTTGCATGAATTACATTTTGTGAACCCATTTCGTTGTTCCACTAGCCAATTGGTTTCTTCTTTTTGTTTAAAATGACTGTTCACAAGCATATCCTTCAAGGATTTTGTTTTTCTATATGTTACTGTTGGTTTTGGCCCAATCAATTGTCCTATATCCGGATCTTTCGCAATCAAATGCCAATGTTTTCTAATTTTATTCATGATTATGCCACTTTCTTTACTGTAGGTAGTAATGAATCTTGGAACCTGTTCTCCTTCATTATGTTCCTTTTTTGCCTTCGATGTTAAAGTTTCTGCTCTTGATTTGAGGTCAATCCTTCTTTTATTTTTCTTCAGTGTGGTTTCTCTATACCTCTCTGTTTCAATCTCTCCATGGTTTCCTGGATTTTTTCCCTCTGCGTCTTCTGTTTGGGAGCAATTGCGTTTCATCCGCATAAACTCCCCATAGGGGATACTGTTCAGTAGGGGTTTAGGATGGAAACTGGTTCCGTGCAGGATGCTGTTTGTGGCTGTCTCTTTCCTATAGAGCGTGGACTGTATTTGATCATCTTTGATGAATATTAAGGTGTCAAGAAAAGGGATCTCAGTTCTGCTCATGCTGTATGTGAAAGATAGACCAACTTGGTTAGTGTTCAATTTGTTATAATAGTTTTGGAATTCTTGTTCAGTTCCATTCCATATTAAAAACAAGTCGTCTATATAACGAACCCATAGTATAATCCTGTCCAGATCATCTTGGTTGTCCACATCCCAGGCCACTGTTTTCTCCCACCACCCCATTGTGATGTTAGCGTAATTACAGAAAACGAAATGCCCATAGCAGTTCCACACAGCTGTTTAAAAATTCCTTATTAAAACAGAAGATGTTATTCGTGAGGCACATTTCAATCATGGTAAGTAGCATTTGTGTATGCTTCATCTCAGAAATTTTTCTTTGTTTAAGAAAATAACTGCATGCTTTAAGTCCTACTTCATGTCGTATTGACGTATATAGTGATACTACATCTATAGTTACCAATAAAAATTGGCTATTCCAAGAGATGCCATTCAGAATTCTCAAAAGTCCCCAGTGTCTCTAATGTAAGAGCTCATGCTTCGAGCTATTGGGGCAAGAAATTGATCAACGTATTCCGAGATGTTCTCATATAATGAATCACACGAGGACACAATAGGTCTTCCGGGGGGTGGTTGAGGGTCTTATGTATTTTTGGCAAGAAATATATTGTTGGAATAACTGGGAATTCGTTCATCAAGAATTTTAATTCTTCCTCGCTGATGAGGTTCTCATTGTGCCATTTGGTTAGTTTCTCACTCAGATCACTCATCATTTTATTTATTGGGTTATTGGAGACTCTACCGTAGTTAATATTATCATTCAGTTGTCTGTATGCCTCACATAGATAATCTTGGATGTTCATAAGTACGGTATTCCCCTTGTCAGCGGGTTTTATTATTAGTTCTTTATTTTTCATTAAATTCTTGATTGCTTCCTGTTCCTTTTGCTTAAATTCTCCCTTTGATTTTCATTTCTCGTGTTCGATATCTTCTCAAGTTCATCCACTATCGCTTCGCTGAATTGATCAAATCGATTCCCAGGTGGCAGGACAGGGCAGTATCTAGATTTTCTTTTCAAGCCACTGTCCACTCTTTTTGTCTGTTTCAATTGCAAGGTGATCTAGAACTTGCTCCTCTGTCATATCGTTTTCATTCAAATCATACAGGAGATCGAAAATATTCTTCAGATCTGGTACTTGATCTATACTGATTGTTGGTTCCGATGTTTGAGCAAGACCGCTCATTTCTCCAAAAGTGTTTGCATCTTTTTAATGATTTTTCGACTGGCATGCACTTTGGCAAGTTTCAGCTTACGTATATATTTGTACAGATCAATTCTCACTTGTGTGTGGTCAAAGTGGCTCTCTGGGCAGAAGGATAGGCCTTTATTCAGTGCTGATTCTTTTTCTGGTGTAAGAACAAAAGAGTGGACAGTGGCTTGAAAAGAAAATCTAGATACTGCCCTGTCCTGCCACCTGGGAATCGATTTGATCAATTCAGCGAAGCGATAGTGGATGAACTTGAGAAGATATCGAACACGAGAAATGAAAATCAAAGGGAGAATTTAAGCAAAAAGGAACTGGAAGCAATCAAGAATTTAATGAAAAATAAAGAACTAATAATAAAACTTGCTGACAAAGGGGGGAATACCGTACTTATGAACATCCAAGATTATCTATGTGAGGCATACAGACAACTGAATGATAATATTAACTACGGTAGAGTCTCCAATAACCCAATAAATAAAATGATGAGTGATCTGAGTGAGAAACTAACCAAATGGCACAATGAGAACCTCATCAGCGAGGAAGAATTAAAATTCTTGATGAACGAATTCCCAGTTATTCCAACAATATATTTCTTGCCAAAAATACATAAGACCCTCAACCACCCCCCGGGAAGACCTATTGTGTCCTCGTGTGATTCATTATATGAGAACATCTCGGAATACGTTGATCAATTTCTTGCCCCAATAGTTCGAAGCATGAGCTCTTACATTAGAGACACTGGGGACTTTTTGAGAATTCTGAATGTCATCTCTTGGAATAGCCAATTTTTATTGGTAACTATAGATGTAGTATCACTCTATACGTCAATACGACATGAAGTAGGACTTAAAGCATGCAGTTATTTTCTTAAACAAAGAAAATTTCTGAGATGAAGCATACACAAATGCTACTTACCATGATTGAAATGTGCCTCACGAATAACATCTTCTGTTTTAATAAGGAATTTTAAACAGCTGTGTGGAACTGCTATGGGCATTTCGTTTTCTGTGAATTACGCTAACATCACAATGGGGTGGTGGGAGAAAACAGTGGCCTGGGATGTGGACAACCAAGATGATCTGGACAGGATTATACTATGGGTTCGTTATATAGACGACTTGTTTTTAATATGGAATGGAACTGAACAAGAATTCCAAAACTATTATAACAAATTGAACACTAACCAAGTTGGTCTATCTTTCACATACAGCATGAGCAGAACTGAGATCCCTTTTCTTGACACCTTAATATTCATCAAAGATGATCAAATACAGTCCACGCTCTATAGGAAAGAGACAGCCACAAACAGCATCCTGCACGGAACCAGTTTCCATCCTAAACCCCTACTGAACAGTATCCCCTATGGGGAGTTTATCGGATGAAACGCAATTGCTCCCAAACAGAAGACGCAGAGAAAAATCCAGGAAACCATGGAGAGATTGAAACAGAGAGGTATAGAGAAACCACACTGAAGAAAAATAAAAGAAGGATTGACCTCAAATCAAGAGCAGAAACTTTAACATCGAAGGCAAAAAAGGAACATAATGAAGGAGAACAGGTTCCAAGATTCATTACTACCTACAGTAAAGAAAGTGGCATAATCATGAATAAAATTAGAAAACATTGGCATTTGATTGCGAAAGATCCGGATATAGGACAATTGATTGGGCCAAAACCAACAGTAACATATAGAAAAACAAAATCCTTGAAGGATATGCTTGTGAACAGTCATTTTAAACAAAAAGAAGAAACCAATTGGCTAGTGGAACAACGAAATGGGTTCACAAAATATAATTCATGCAAAGCCTGCAAGATTGGAAA
The DNA here is from genome assembly GCA_963921515.1 of Calotriton arnoldi. NCBI lineage: Eukaryota > Metazoa > Chordata > Amphibia > Caudata > Salamandridae > Calotriton > Calotriton arnoldi. The sequence goes on along the minus strand of CAWUFW010000506.1, from coordinate 708,048 downwards.
AATATGAAGACTATTACCGAACCAAATGGAAACACAATAATGCTAAACCAGAAAATCACATGTACCACACAATATGTGATCTATATCATCGAATGTACCTGTGGCCAGAAATATATTGGCAGCACGATCTGCCCTCTGAAGAAACGCATTCTTGAGCACATTCGGGCAGTCAAGAACAAAGACACCTCATTTGCAACTGCGAAACATATGATCCTATGCCAAAATGGAGATTGGCGGGCAATGTGCTACTATGGAATTGATACCATCATACCAGATGAACGTGGCGGAAATAGAATAAAAAACTGCGCCAACTTGAGTCTCGTTACATCATCAGACTTAAGACTAAGACCCCGAGAGGGATGAATAATGATGAAGAACTTTATGTACATCTAGAGTAAATATTCATGTAACCCAGAACAGGATACTGATGGACTTTTCGAATTTTCAAATTCCTAAAACTAGGGTACCAGTCCCTCCCCAAAAAACCTCCCAAAACCCCGCTCCCCTCCCCTCTTCTAAATAAACCTCTTCCACCTATGGTCTTTCATTTCCCTCTTCTCTCTTTTTCCCCTTTCCCTTCCCTTCTTTTATCTTTCTTTCTCCTTTCCTTTCTGCACGTTCTCCCTTTCGTTAAATTGAAAGAATTGATCGCACATCTCGAAGGAATACTCAACCATTTAATGACAGTATATGGATATATTCCTAAAGTATGACAAGGCACTAGTCCTTTCTCTAAATAAAATCTTTTCTTCCCCCTTACCCCTATTCTTTTAATTTCACCCCTTTTTCTTTCTTTCTTCTTTTCTTTATGTCCCCTATTTTCTTATTGCTGCTAGCAATTAATGATTAGCCGTGTACTATACAAAGAAATGAGGAACCATATTTAATTGATTATGGCATTAGTAGGATGAAAATTACTCTGCCTGATACTATATCAGCTGATTATAAAACCTCCGCAACAATTGTCTTGTAAATAACAGTTGAAATGTTTCCTTTCTTGTAAATATTTTAAATACACATTTTTATATGCACTACAACTCCCATAATGCCACATTAAGGCCACATGGGTGTATATATAGTGCAATGGAGAAAGGACTTACTGACCGTGAGCAAGGCCGTGAGAGGGCTGAAACGCGTTGGTTGAGCCGTGCAAATAAACGCATTTTGAAAAATCTCTTCCTGAGTGCCGCGTCAATGGTTTTGTAAAGTGGAATTTTGGGGCCAGGATCCGGCCCTTACGCGGAGCACCCGCTGTGAGTGTGCACCGGAGATCAGGATCACATTGTGGACATATATATATATATATATACCCGTTTCCAATCCTCAGTTTCTCAGCACGACTGAAGCAGATACCACCGGCAGATTTTTTTCTTTCCAATTTATTCATGATTTTTCCACCATTACGCGTTTTGGCCGGCTCAGCGGCCTTGATCACATGACACACTCATGTTACACATTGTATTTATGCGGGCTGACGTTGCACGTATATTGAACATAAAATAAAGTTTTGAGTCTATAGGTCGTTATTCCGACTTTGAAATTCATGCAACATTTTTCATGTTTGTGAAAAATAAAATAAAACAAAATGAAGATGTCTCATCACAAAATCTTCGTTAATTGTATTACAATGTAAATCATTCATTTTCATGATTCATAGTTTTCCTTAATGCTCGATTGAACTCCCAATTGTAACACCAAAGTGGCTTGATTCAAAATTATAATCAATTCATTGGCAATGCATTTTTGTTTTTTCTCAATCTATTTCTGTCTTTCAATCATAACGCCAAAGTGGCTTGATTCTATGCTATGCACAACGTTTTTTATGTAATACATACTAATTTCAAACAAAATGTAAAACTTCATACCATTTAGTTGCATGATTCATAATTCCTCTTAAATCTGGATCACACTTCGTATTTTTTATATGCAAGTTTTCATTTATGGACAAAATTGATGTGTCGACTGTTGGCACACTGTTTGTACCACCCTAGTGGCTTAGTTTTCAATTTTTGTAAAGTGCTTTATTCTAGATATCGAAAATATTCCATTAGAATAATTTTTAGTGCAAAACTATTACTGCTTAATAGACCATTTTCTCAATGTATGTAGAAAATCATTTGACCTATTGTTTATACAAGCAAGTTCATGTGATTCACAACAATCCAATTTAAAATTTTAAGAAATCACAAGTATTTCGGAAATCAATTTTTTAACATACATTATTCTCTTTTTTGCAGACAAATTATCCTGACATTGAAATAGCATCTCATATTAAAAACGAGTTGGAACCAGTGACATTTTCTATTCATAATAGGTCCAACAGTTTAGAACCAACTATTAGTTCATAAACTTGAGTGTAACTCCTCATCCATATTTAAACCTTTCGGGGATTTACAATCCAATTTGATAATGTATTTCATTTCTAGCGCCCTCAAACTTTGTCCCGGCCTTCCCCTCGCCTATTTCGCGGTATTGCATCAATTACAAAATACATTATCTTACTGGGGTTTTTGTTGTGGTAGATATATATATATATATATATCTCAATATCTATATATATATCTACACATCTGTTAGGGGCTAAACTAAAGAGTCAACACATATCTATAATCCACTTGCTGGAATACTTGTGTGGCAAAAGTGACTGAGCAATTTTGCACTGGTGAGCTCCAAGAAAAGTGTGATTATGGATGCATCAGGCAAAATTCTAATATCGCCTATGGTGGTCTCCTATACTACATCACCTAAAGAAAAGGTAAATTATTTGCAGCACCCCCTTCGATATGGCACTCTTTACTGCCCTCTGTTGGTGGTGCCTTTTGGATGCCCCAGCCCTGCTTACTGAGGAATTTTGCACCGGCCGACCTGAGAATTTTTTTATTTGCAGTTAGTGCAAATGCCATTCTTGCACTGGCTGATCATTGCAAATGTCTGTGCACTGGTCGATTACTGTTAATGCCTGGCCAATGGGATTGATGTGTGCAGATCTAAGTTGTAAGGAAAAGCCTCTTTACGTATGGTCACCCCCAAGTTTTTTGACTAATGCTGCTGGTTTTTCGACTCTGAGTGCACTGAGGCCTGCTAACTGGATCTCAGTGCCAGTGCCCTGACCCTAAAGTGTATTTCGACTGGCTATACCCAATTGGAAATGGCTAACTTACCTGTAAGTCCCTAGAAAATAGTACCTTGGTACCCAGGGCATGTAAGTTAAAGTGGTAACTCAGGGCTTGCAGCACAGATTGTGCCACCCTGGATGTCCCCAAAGTAAAACAAGTGCCCCAGTCCGCCACTGCAGACTGGTAGAGCAGTGATGCACTGCAAGCCCAACTTTGCCATTGAAACCAATGGCAAAGCCACCACTTCCCCTCAACATTCTTGTAAGTCACCCCTCTTGCAGGCCTATCAAGCCCTAAAGGCAGGGTGCAACATATGACGCAGGCAGGACATGCACTTTACATGTCCTGACAGTAAAACACAAAACAAACGTTTTACTGTGGAAAGACTTGGCCGCCCAATTGGCGAGGACAGGCTTACACGCTGACCCCACAGCTGTGCTCACTCCTGAACGGTGCGACCAAGGTAGGCACTCCAAGGTATCGAACAACTTGTTACATTAAGCCTGACTTGTATCTCAAGTCGAAATTAATGTAACGTTTTGCAGTGTGCAGTTATAGCAAAGCTGCCACTTTGTTGCCTTTAAAACTCCACCAGACAGCTTTATGCCCTCCGAGAAAGACATGCTAATGACTCTCAGGAAGTAGAACAATGAGGGATTGCAGGCCAGGGAGGTGTCACCTCCCTCCTGCAGGAAGCCGCCTGAGTGTTAGCCCCAAACGTCAGGCTTCAAAGGTGAATCCGCCTTTGAAGAGCAGATGTGTAACACCAGAGGGGGAGAGCTGCCCCATTTTTGAGGTAGAAAGGCTGGCACTGGAGGCAGATAGGGGAAGTTAGTTGCCAAACCGGTTTCCCCAGGGGTGTACAGCCCTGAGGTAGCCACACCCCGGGGGTGGGCTAGTGAGTCCTGTACACAAAAAAAGGGGTCTCGCCATCTTGGGAGTGGGCAGAATAGTGCATCTTGGGATAGCCAGGTGCCACACTCCACAGGAAGTGGTCACCAGGTGGGAGGAAACCTGGTAGCTCATTGGCTACCAACCCCATCCTGCTCTGAGGGCACTTTCCAAGCATAAAGGGGGCACCCTTGGCACCCAGACCACAGATCTCGATGACTCGGGAGAAGCACCGAAGATGACTGCCATGCTGCACCGAGGGACCTGCAAAGAGAGGCTGCACCGACAAGGACTGCACCTGCTACACTTGGTGGCTAGCGAAGAGAGTGACTGTGCCTGCCATGTATTGCTTAAGGAGAAGTCATCTCAAGAGCCTAGTCAAGCAAAGAGAACTCCAAGAGCCAGCTGACTGGCCTCCTGTTCGCAGTACAGGGACACAACAGCTGAAGGACTATGGTGGGGCAAGTTGGTAGCCCAGAGTCTTCAAGTCGCTACCACCGCCGCCGTGCAGCATCAAGGACCCGATGTACAGAGTTGCACCAGAGTTCACTGAGACCGGGAGTGCTGTGAGAGAGGCTCTGGGAACCTCAGAAGGAAAGTTATTGACCCAAGAAGGATTGGCTGTGACCTTGACAATGGGCGACTGGTAGCCCAATGGTGACTGGACTTCGGCCAGACTATAGAGGACTTTGTGGGACGTCAACCCTGCAACAAGGACCCCCTCATCATCTTCGTGGACCGAGGAATCCCTGCAGGAAGACCCCCATCAACGCATCACATTCACGATATCCTTAGAGCATCTTCAGCATCCTTCATCCCTTGCATCAGGACCACTCCATAGGAATGCATTGCAATGCAGATAAAGTGGCCAGAACTGCTGAAGGAATGCTTCTTCTGTGAAGGTAACTGTTCTTGAGAACCTTGATGGCCCCCCTGACTAGCTCCCTGCCAGAGTTGGTTGCTCCAATTACTTCCAACGGACCGAATTGACACTTACCTACGTTTTCCTTGAAAAGATCTTTAAGTGTCAAATTCGTCGACTTTGCGAAGCCTCGTTCGTGGTTGAGTGAAATTGCTCTGATTTATTACTGCTTGTAAAATCTGTTTACAGAGCCCTCCAGTGGATCATTTTTGTTCTAGTGTCGAAATTCTTATAAAAATACAGTCTATCTTTATAAATTAGTGTTGGATTTCTTGAGTGTTGTGTCGATTTCTTCTTTCATTGTTTTGGTACAGTTTAAATACTTACCACTTGTTCCTCTGTGTAAGCCTTGCTGCTCGGTGCCAAACCTACCCAGGGTTGAGCTGAGGGTTTTACAGACAAAGCCCACTGGACCTAAAGGGGTTGGTAAGTGTATTACACAGTGAGGTTGAACAACCACACCATATAATACACCACATTTCCTCACATTAGTAGACATGGAAATGAATAGGTTAAAAGAAATAGTGCATGGGTGATGTTAAACACTGAAAACACGATATGCACTGTCAAGTTCAAAGCCGGTTTTTTGACCTTTGACAGTCAAGGGCATCTGCAAACCTCTGGGGTGGACTGCGTGAATACCAGGAATTTACTTGCATGCACCTGTTCCCTCCTGCTGCCATTGTCTCTGCCCTACTAAAGCATGTGTATTTCCATGACATTCAAACATAACTCTGCTTAAATGACATTTATGTGCCATCTAGAGGGACCTCAATGTTCAAACCTGATGACTCACTACAAAGCAGAGATGAGGACACACCCAAAGCAACATAAAGAAAGAAAACAAACTCTCGTCTGGGAACAGCGGAGTGCAAAAAGAGGTGCCATGTTGCCAGTGTTTAATTTATGCTGGTGCTTAGAAACCCTTAGCGAGACGGTACGCCCTCTATAGGACCGCAGGGTCACATTGGCAGTCGAGCCACCCTATTTATTGTCGCTTGTCGCTGAGTTTCCATGCATGGGTCAGTGTCTTCGAAACACAGAGAAAGCACTCATTTTGTGCCAAGGCCATTGTTATGTTCCTATTTGCAAACAAACCCAAGTTTTGAGAGTATAGTCGGAAAAACAAATGAGATGCTGATGAGCTAAAAAAAAATATGGCGCCCCTCTGTATTTTGCCGCACCAGTGGATTCCTTCAGGAGATAGATGTCTCCACTAGGAAGGAGGGGATCTCAGATTAGGGTGGGAGGTCCACTGTTGGGGCAGACGGCTTTTTGTGATGAATGAGCTGGTGAGCCTGCCAAAATGACTTGATCCATCTCTTCATGGGTCAGCCTGTCTCAAAATGTACTACATGCAGAAATTGCGAATCTATTAATTAGTTTTCTTTCTCTATGTGTTGCCTCTGCCTCAGCTTCACTCCAAATTCTTCTCAGCTGGAATACTGGCCATACGGCTTCTGGTAATTTGTAACTAGCTGGGAGGGATAAGTGGGAGGCCAGAACTGAGGGGTGAATGTTAGCAGGTGATTGTCTGTAAGGACTCCCTGGGTGCTGTAATCAGAATGATATATTAGGGTAGAGAGGTCACAATCATGGCTTGAGGTTTATATCATAAGGTGAGAGAGGCACTACAAAGATACTTTTGAGTTCCATATATTGCATAACCAACATTCCTCAAGCGTATTTGGTCAATGTCCTGGTCTCTAATTCCTCCAGTCAATTAAGAAATTCAACCACACCACTCAAATATTTGTTATATGTTTCTTTATTGAATATTCCTAATAAATAATTCCAAAATATAGCTGATGCGTTTCGATCCAGAAAGCAGAACTTCTTAGGGGCAATAGTGTGGATGGGGAAACAACCATTATAATGCAGGAATTACAAAGCAATGCCTTTACAAAGCGGTCAATACAATGCAAGATCCATTACAACGCATGCCATTTCAATGCATATCCCTCACTGACCAGCACCTTCCCTGAGGTAAGCACCCGGCGGTGTTAGAATAGTAATTTTCGTTGTAATGAAATATGCGTTGTGTTTGGCATGCATTGTAATGGAAGCTGCGTTGTGTTGACTGTGTTGTAACGGTATGCGTTGTAATAGTTTGCGTTGTAATGTCATACATCCGTGTGTATATCCAGTTCTTGGTCTCAGATAAATGAATCCAGTATACATGTGAATCCAATATTCTTTTTCTAACAAGATCACCAATATGGTAGGTGTAAAAAAAACAAGGTCGCAACAACGTGCTGAGCAGAATTTCATTTGAGTTCTGACTGTACTTTTGTGAGGCCCAAACAATCTGACCCACTGAGTTGACCTGGTTTCTGTAAGGACTCCTTTGTTCGCCCTTCATGGCTTGTTGTAAGCAACAAGGTGTCCACACAGAAAATAGGTGTGGTTTGTGTTCCACAGCTGGTCAAACCTAACAGAGCTGGAATAAGGAGAACGTAAAAGCCCAAAAGAAGGTATTCAAAAAAGAAAAATGTATAATCCAACAATTCAAGTCACAATTTAAAGAAAAGGGAGTATAAAAATGCTTTAAAATATATTACAAAAATATCTTCAGATAATACTATTGGGCCAAACACAGTCCAAAATGTAATCTATGATTCAAATTCAGGTTTAAAATTTAGTTCAACTACACATTTATGGGTCAAAGCATGCTGGTTCATCTGTAAAGAGGGGTGAATTCACAGGGAGCAGGTGAAGATGCAGGATGCAGCAGTTGAGTATCATCTATAAAAAGGCGCCTTTGCCAAGTCTCCAGCTTGAACCACGTAGCAGAGGCTGGTCAAAGTAGTTTCACATTCAGGTACAGGCCACTCCTCGGCTGGCCTCCAGGCAATTCTATACAAGTAGCAGGCACCTCTTGCAGTCCAGGTCTGATGCTGATTTAACATGCTTTGTTCAAACATTGATCAATGCAGAAGGTCTTTGCACCTCAACTGTTGGCTTGCCATGTTCAAAAAGTCACTTTATTAGTTGCAGGTTTCTCCAAGGGATATTCCACTTAACGAAGCCCACTTTATTGGCGCCTCTTGTCAGTTCCCTTGGAGCATGGGTTCTTCTCATCCCCCACCGTACGTCAATGCAACTTCTTTCTACCAGGGCAGCACCTTCTGGCATTAGGACTTCCTAAAGCAGGGTCCACCAGGAACCCTAGATTTCTCAAGGGAGGACTCCATATACCGCTGTAACTCCAATGGCAGAAGAAAAAAAGTTCAAGGTAGAGTAGATGGATAATCTCAGCACTTTACTTCTTTAGCTCTAACAAAGATTCCCAATTGAGGTGGCTAAAGCATGCAATTTAGAAGTAGAAAGTAGTTTACTCTTCGAGGTGCCCCCAAACTGTCAAGAGTCTTACTTGAAGTTTCTCAGGTACTTCACAGGAGCAGAATGTTGCTGGTTCCCAATGCCTCTCCGAGTTTCCCTCACACTCCCGAAGAATCTTTCTAGGGAGTATGTAGGGACTCTCTGGGAGGAAAGGGGTAAGGGACAGAGAAGAGACAGCCTCGTCTTCAATTACTGGTGTCGTCTATCAGCAGCTACTCTATCTTGCTTCTTGCGCTGTTTCTGTAGTTTGACACTGTAAAACAAATGACACAATTACTAGGTTCTTCTCTAAGGTTCTACTACTCCTAAATATTTTCTTATTCCAATAGTAACATACCCTCTTGAGACTGGGCTATTGCCTCTCTTCTATAATAGGAGTCTTAGGTAAGGGCTCCAAAACGATGTTCAAAATATGTTACTTTCCTGTAGGAATACAATACAATTTTATGTAACTAGTATACTGTCTATTAACTAATGTATTTCTTAAACAAATTCTATTGGTAGAGCTATTAACCTTTATTTTCTTTTAATGCAGGTAGAATTCACAAAGCCTTTTCACTCTACTGGATTAACAACTCTCTGGTAAGTATTATCTCTAAGTTCTACATAATTAAACCTAATATTCTTTATATTTGCCTTTTGAGAGAACTAAACTGTTTGGTAAGGCTGAAAGCAAAAGGGGGCTGAGGTAAGATACAGGGTTTTCAAATATAAACTACTGTGAACTGAGTCTTTTTATATTTAGGAAATATCAGCTTCCAGAGCTGTACTTGCGTGACAGGAACTGAGTTGACAAAACCTTCTGTCTGGAACGAAGCCGGTAATGAGCTGCCGGTACTTTGACAGCTCGTAAATCTTCTGCCTCTAACTTCTTGGAAAACCCGTCGCGTAGTTTTTCTGAAGACTACCGATGGTAGAAACGAAACAAATTCTCTCCTACACTACCTCTAGAAATACGGACGAAGCACCAAGCGCTGCTGCACCGGCAACGGACTCGGTGAAGTGCGCACATCTGAGGGCACGAGCGAGCTTCAGCTGTGCTGGGAATTCCACGCGCTCATTGTTGGAAGGCTGGAGCGCTGACCTTAGCGCTTCCAGCCATCTTTAGGGACCGCACTTTAATCAGTTCGGTCCAGGCCTTGTCTGGTGGCCTACCATGGGGGCATGAGGCTTTAGTAACCCTCCTTCTGCAAAATGCAGAAATAGCGCCCACAAGCTGGGATCTATTCTGCCAAAGTCTTAGGTTCCTGACAGTACCCCTCCGCAAGGGGGGTTCCCCAGGTCTCGCCTTAAGAGGGTATTGTTCATGAAAGGTCTTTACCAATCTTGGAGCATTTATATGAGAACAAGGTTCCCAAGATCTCTCCTCAGGACCATAGCCTTTCCAATCCACGAGGTAATACAGTTTTCTATTTTTCCACTTGGAGTCTAAGATTCTTTTTACTTCAAACTCCTCTCCGTACTCAGTTTGGAGTGGCTTGGGTGTTTTCCTAGGCCTGAGATATGGTGAAGAACCCTTCAGTAAGGAGACATGAAACACAGGATGAATTTTCAATTGTGAAGGTAGTTTTAACCTATAGGTCACTGGGTTTAACTTCTTTTCAACTTCTAAGGGACCAATGAAGCGAGGCTGGAATTTCCGATTTCCTTTTAATTTCAAATTTTTTGTGCTAAGCCATACCTTACTCCCTACTGAATAATCAGCTCCTAGTCTTCTCTTCCTGTCAGCATAATGTTTGTACAATTTGTTAGACTTCTCTAACTTCTCTCTAGCTGCCTCATGAGTCTCTCTTAGATGTTGAACCAAATCCTTAACTGCTGGGACTGAGACCTCACTAGTACTGATCATTAGATTTGGGTGTCAACTATAGTTTAAATAGAATGGAGAATGGCCTGTAGAGCTATTTTGAGAATTATTATGTGCGAATTCTGCTGCCCAGAGAAGGTCTGACCAATCCCCTTCTTGATCTAACAGAAACAACCTGAGGTACTGTTCTAGCTCCTGATTTGCCCTCTCTGTCTGTCCATCTGTCTCTGGGTGATAACTAGTGGAGAATCTAGTTTCAATATGTAACCCTGTGGTGAAGGCCTTCCAAAAATGAGACAAGAATTGAGTACCACGATCAGAAATAAGGACCTTAGGGATTCCATGCAACCTCACCACATGTAAACCAAACTGTGTGGCCAATTCTTTAGCACTAGGGGTGTCTTTTAATGGAACAAAGTGGGCCATCTTGGTAAAGGCATCCACAAAAACCAGGATTGCGCTGTAGCCCCGACTGGAAGGTAGGTCTACAATTAGATCCATGGTCACTGTGTGCCACGGGTGAGGAGAGGTTGGCATTGGTTGTAGTAACCCCTGAGGTGATTGTCGTGTCGGTTTTCCCTGAGCACAGATCCCACAACCTAATACATATTGCTTGATGTCTTTAGTCATCTTTGGCCACCAGAATTGTCTTTTAACCAGTTCTTCTGTCTTACTTACTCCCTTATGACCTGCCATTGGGTGATCATGACAATCATGTAAAATTTGTTCTTGCAATTCCAAGGTAGGTATGAACCACCATGATAGGGCAACCCATTTCGGATTTCTCGAGACGGATCTGCCAAAACCCTTTGCTGAAGCTCTTCCGGAGTAAGAAACTCTCTTATTTTCTCATCCAGGGTTTCACTGGTAACAGTTCCCACAATTTTCGATTCAGGGATAATCTTTTGGTCGTCTATAACCATCTTTTGTTCTTCCGCATCCAACCTGGATAAGGCGTCCGCCTTGCCGTTCTTGCTTCCAGGGCGGTAGGTGATCACAAAGTTGTAATCCGCAAAGTATAGAGACCATCTGAGTTGACGCGGGTCAGAGTTCTCGCCGTTTTCAGGAATTGCAGATTATTATGGTCCGTGTATACTGTCACAGTATGTCGGGCTCCCATCAGGTAGTGTCTCCACTCCTTGAAAGCATCTTTAATGGCTAAAAGCTCCTTCTCAGTAATAGTATAGTTGATCTCAGCAGGGAGAAGTTTTCTGGAATGGTATGCGAACGGATGCAGTTGACCTGTCTCCTTATGTCTCTGGGACAGAACGCCTCCAATAGCTTGGTCAGACGCATCCGTTTCCAAATAAAAGGGCTCAGTGGGATCCGCATGGAGGAGGATAGGCGCCAAAGTAAAACTCTTTTTGAGGGACTGAAAAGCAGCCTCCGCTTCTTCCGACCATGAAAAAGGAACGCCTTTCCTTAACAAGCGAGTTATTGGAATCACCTTTTGAGAAAAGTCCTGAATAAATCTCCTGTAAAAATTTGCGAACCCAATAAATCGCTGTATCTCCTTTACAGTCGCAGGAGATGGCCAATCCAACACTGCCTTGATCTTTTGCGTATCCATAGTAATTCCCTCTGGAGATAGAACAAAGCCAAGGAAATCCACTGTGTGGACATTGAATGCACATTTTTCAAGCTTGACATATAAACTATGCTCCCGTAGCTTTTCCAGGATTCCTCTGACGTGCTCTTGATGTTCTCCTTCTGACGCTGAGTAAATCAAAATGTCATCAATATATACGATGGCACACTTGTCAATATATTGACTCAAAGCGTCGTTTATAAAATACTGGAAAGCTGCCGGGGCATTGCAAAGACCGTAGGGCATTACCTGGTATTCGTACAAACCGAACTTGGTCCTGAATGCAGTCTTCCATTCATCGCCCTCTCGAACCCGGATTAGGTGATAAGCCCCTCTGAGGTCGAGTTTTGTGTAGATCTGGGCCCCCTTAACCTGGTCCAGGAGCACAGAAATCAGAGGCAATGGATATCTGTTCTTAACAGTGATTCTGTTCAGGGCGCGGTAGTCAATACAGGTTCTTAGATCGCCCCCATCCTTCTTTGGCACAAAAAATAACGGCGAAGAGACTGGGGACTGAGATGGTCGGATGAAACCGTTCTTCAAATAGTTCTGGATATATTCTTTCAAATAGGTGTCCTCTTTTTCAGTCAGGGCGTAGATTCTACTGTACGGAAGGTTCGCTCCTGGTTCCAGCTCTATCTTGCAATCATAAGGCCTATGAGAAGGAAGTTTCTCAGCATTGACTTCGCTAAAGACATCCTCATAATCCCGGTACATTTCTGGAACTTCTTCGCTACGTATCACGCACACATATGCTCCGTTCTCAGACAGACAGGAAGCTAAACTAGACTCCTTCGCTTGATCCTTGCCATGATAACAAGATTCCTTGCAGTATTCTGAGTTCATCTTAATCGATCTTTTCTCCCAATCAATTTGAGGGTTGTGTTTCGTTAACCATGGAAGTCCTAGGATTAATTGGAATTCATCGATTATGTTAAACTGTAGGCTCTCTCGATGACCATCTGGTAGAGCAAGTTCCACCTCCTTGGTGTGACTAACGATAGAACCCGAAGAAAGATTCGTACCGTCAACCGCTCTCACTGCTTCACTCTTAGTTTATCGTATTGCTTGCAATCCTATTTTAGAAGCAAATTTTATGTCGCAGAAATTTCCGGTAGCTCCGGAGTCTATCATGACCGATATGTCAGGCTGGATAAAAGTTCTAAATTTCAAAGTAACTGGAAGAGTTAAATGCGGAGCAGACGATTGCAGTGTGTTCGCCAACTGGTGGGAATCTTGAGTTGTGTTTTCTTTAGCATCCACCAGTCCAACCCCTCCTACTGGTGGTGCCGCAAGTGTTCCTTCGGTGAAGTTTTTGGTTTCTTCGGACAGGCCTTAACGAAGTGGCCACTGACCCCACAATACATGCAAAGGTTATTCAATCTCCTCTTCTCTTTTTCTTCCTTGGAAAGAGGGCCCCTCACCGCCCCAATCTGCATAGGTTCTACAGTCTGGGTGTTCTCTGCTGACCTAGTTCCTTCAGATCTCATCCGGTCAAATCTGGGTACACTCGGGCGAAACTCCCTTCTTTTCTCGCCTTTTCGTTCAGTCTGTCTATAATCCAATTCTACGACCAAATTGATAAGGGCAGAAACTTCTGTGGGTCGATTGGGTATTTGGGACAGAGCATCTTTGAGCTCGTCTTTCAAGCCTCTGTAAAACAATGCAGCTCTTTTATTCTCTGGCCAATCCGTCTCTACAATAAGCTTATTAAATTGGGCCAGGTAGGCAACTAATTCCTTGTTTCCTTGCCTTAACTCCAGCAACTCGTTGTCAGTGGCTTGGGAAACTCTTCTCCGATCAAAGATCCGCAGAAATTCCTTTTTAAATTCGTCAAAATCATACAGGATAGCTGAATCTTTGGAGACCAGAGGCAAGGACTCCCAATTGAGGTGGCTAAAGCATGCAATTTAGAAGTAGAAAGTAGTTTACTCTTCGAGGTGCCCCCAAACTGTCAAGAGTCTTACTTGAAGTTTCCCAGGTACTTCACAGGAGCAGAATGTTGCCGGTTCCCAATGCCTCTCCGAGTTTCCCCCACACTCCCGAAGAATCTTTCTAGGGAGAATGTAGGGACTCTCGGGGGGAAAGGGGTAAGGGACAGAGAAGAGACAGCCTCGTCTTCAATTACTGGTGTCGTCTATCAGCAGCTACTCTATCTTGCTTCTTGCTCTGTTTCTGTAGTTTGACACTGTAAAACAAATGACACAATTACTAGGTTCTTCTCTAAGGTTCTACTACTCCTAAATATTTTCTTATTCCAATAGTAACATACCCTCTTGAGACTGGGCTATTGCCTCTCTTCTATAATAGGAGTCTTAGGTAAGGGCTCCAAAACGATGTTCAAAATATGTTACTTTCCTGTAGGAATACAATACAATTTTATGTAACTAATATACTGTCTATTAACTAATTTATTTCTTAAACAAATTCTATTGGTAGAGCTATTAACCTTTATTTTCTTTTAATGCAGGTAGAATTCATGAAGCCTTTTCACTCTACTGGATTAACAACTCTCTGGTAAGTATTATCTCTAAGTTCTACATAATTAAACCTAATATTCTTTATATTTGCCTTTTTGAGAGAACTAAACTGTTTGCTAAGGCTGAAATCAAAAGGGGGCTGAGGTAAGATACAGGGTTTTCAAATATAAACTACTGTGAACTGAGTCTTTTTATATTTAGGAAATATCAGCTTCCAGAGCTGTACTTGCGTGACAGGAACTGAGTTGACAAAACCTTCTGTCTGGAACGAAGCCGGTAATGAGCTGCCGGTACTTTGACAGCTCGTAAATCTTCTGCCTCTAACTTCTTGGAAAACCCGTCGCGTAGCTTTTCTGAAGACTACCGACGGTAGAAACAAAACAAATTCTCTCCTACACTACCTCTAGAAACACAGACGAAGCACCAAGCGCTGCTGCACCGGCAACGGACTCGGTGAAGTGCGCACAGCTGAGGGCAAGCGCGAGCCTCAGCTGTGCTGGGAATTTCACGCGCTCATTGTTGGAAGGCTGGAGCGCTGACCTTAGCGCTTTCAGCCATCTTTAGGGACCGCACTTTAATCAGTTCGGTCCAGGCCTTGTCGGGTGGCCTACCAGGGGGGCATGAGGCTTTAGAAACCCTCCTTCTGCAAAATGCAGAAATAGCGCCCACAAGCTGGGATCTTTTCCGCCAAAGTCTTAGGTTCCTGACACAAACAAATCCTAATAAACACTCTAGGCTTTCAACTCCTATGTCACCAACAGTGTGATGGATTACTTATTTTGGGATTCTTCTTTGTATCATCAAATATGTCCCTACTTCTAAAACCCAAGATGGTGGGAACTTGCCTCAGTTGTTCACAGTTCTCCACCATTTCCCAAATCCACACTTGTCCGCACCACTCCCCAAACCTAACTCTATTTTTTGTGTGTATGAGCTAGACATTTCTTAATGGTACCCCGCTTTCTGGAGGCCCTTGGCATGTAATACACGTGGTTGGATCTGCATTTGCTCTGTAGCCAGCAAGACAGCCCACCTGCTTTCTATGCATGAAGAACAACATCACAACCTGAGACACTGCAAAGATACATGGGTACCCTTTCCACCAGGGACATCTTAAGGATTTTGGGGGTGCTGGGCCAAACACATTTTGTGGGCCCATGTTCGCAATAACTTTGAATTCATTGCCCATTTTCAGCTTGTTCACACCTTTTTTATGCCAAACAATATTGAATTATACAATAAAATGTCCCAGCATTTAAGGAAAGTAGGCAAATGAGGTGTAATCACTTGCATGAAATTCTGTAGCGACTATGCTAGTTGAATCCACACCTGCAGAAATTAGCAAGAAAATTAGGCAACATCACCCTGGCATACTTCCTTATCACTGTATGTGATCCTTTGCTTGACTGAGATATCCAACTGGAGAAAGTGGCCTAGCACAGCCAGGGGACCCCACTAATCTTCAGTTGCTGCAGGTGTGGACTAAAAAACGCACATGAGATTGAGCTGGGCATGCGCAGATATCAGAAGTTTAGTGTGCATGCCTGGCACAACCATAAAATGACTTCTCAGTGCTTCATGATATTTTTAACCTGGAATGGGGTAGAGGCAGACAAGTACTGCTGAACTGACAAAAATTACACTATAAGTAAAGCACGAAATGCATTGTGCTTAAATTGATCAGTAGTTGGGGGTTGACAAGGGTCCCCTTGGAAGGTGGAGGTCCAGGGCAAAATCCCGTTTTGCCCCTTGCTTTAAACATCTCTGCTCCCCACTTGCCACCAGAACTTAAATTGAGCCAGTGGTTTTGGTGCCCAGCACCGGCACTTAATTGTCAACACCTGCGCTTATGAAAGTCTGCCACATGGTGGTGCTGTTTGTCTAAATTACAGAGGAACACAACAACAGTTGTTTATTAATTCAATATTCATTAAAAATGACTAATACCTGTCACGTAAGCCTTTCTTGTAGTTTTTGGGGCCTGGAATAGCCAGAATTGTCCCACTTGTAGAGTGTGATGGTGGTGTTGGTTCATCATTGTAGGTGCTGGCAGGGGCACTGGGTGGTCCAAGCTGCAGTTGCCTCCTGACGAGGGCCCTGGCACTTATATTTTTTTACAAATTAGGCACTGCTGCCCACGCACTAGTATCCACAGCAAAAGCAACCCCACTGTACATTTCTGTAAATGTTCTGTAATTCTATCTCAGATTCAGAGACTAATACGTTTATAGAAGCCTACAGTGTTAAAACAAAGGCAGCAGTGTGCAACTTCGGCCATACCTAAATGTGTTATCAAACTTCCCTACCTAGCTTCCAACAAACTGACGTTATCACTGGCAACTAACCAATGTTTTCTTCTGTTTACATTTTAGTTTTTTAATTCTATTGAAAGAAAATGGCAAGGAGTCTTAATGCTGCTGGCACCTTGCCAACATATTTTACTCTGCCTGCAATGCACTGTGGGTAAGCACGCTGAAGGAGATACAGGCAGAAAGTAAAAAAGAGAGACAAAGAAGAAGGGTGTGATGAGGGAGCACCCCCATAAATAAGCAAAAAAATGTAAAGCAGGTGCACAAGTGGAGCACCCTGTGGTAAATAAAAAAGGCACATCAGGAATAGAGGTGCGCTGTGAAAACTGGTTGGACATGCGGGTCACAGGCCACCCCTTTCCAGACCTGCCAACTCACACGGTGCCACAGTGTGACACACAACATTGGCTCCCATCACATGGTCACCCGGTGAGGAGCCGATATCACATGGTGACAGGGAAAACGAGCTGAAAACCACTGTAAATAGTGGATTTCCAGCTTGTTTTCCGAAGCCTTTGAACTGCCAACACCCATTAAGCGGTGTGAAAACAGCCTAGGACATCGGCACCAGCCTCAGCAAGTTTTTCTTTTTGGAGGAGGGGACTTGGGGGTAGGGTGGTCGCAAAGGTGCCTTTAAGGTACCTCTCGGCATGAGGCCCTGCCCCCTCCTCACACAGTGTGATTTATGTTCAAGTCTGCAGGTATGCCTTTCCGCTTAGCCTGGGTGCTGCTCTTTCAACTCACTAAACACAATAGTAGAGCGGCGGTGAGTCGGAAGAATGGCAAAAACAAGTAAGTGTGGACTTGGATGCTTAGCAGAGATTTCACCAAGTGGCAGTCACACAACAGTGAATGTTGTGTAGTGAAATAACCTAGAGCTATCAACTTGGTAGTTTGGGCAGGACTGTTCCTATTGGAGCAGAACCAAGACTGATTTGCATATGGCTGGGTCTAATCTGGGATGGCATGGTGGGTAAAAGAATGATTGGTTGAAATGCTGCCCGAGCAATTGCCAGTGGTTAGGCTCATGGCTAACAATCATCCCAACACTTTGAGTGTGTTCGCTATAACCAAAGAAGACAGAGGGACAAAGTGTACTCACTGGAGCATAAGAACAAAAGAGTTACTTTGGCCATAGTTGAAGGTTGCCAGTTGGGACTAACAGCCAACAAGTTACTGAATGGCAGACAAAGACAGGACCTCAACGAGCCCTCAAGGGGAAAAGGATTTACTACCTAACAAAGGTCTCTGCTCCACCTGTCACACCTCACAAACAAGGATATCAATTAGGATAATGCACTTTCACCTTTGCAGCTCAGACTCATCAACAGTCATTGTCAACATTGTGCTGAGTCAATGACCTGTACAGGAGTGACAGCATTCATTAGTTGACCGTATCATATCAACCACTGGCACCCATAACGCTTTTCTCTAGTTTTTTGCACAGCCGGTGGTTTTATTGTGGGGGTGTTTGCAGGCACTCCATCTTGGGCATCAGGCTTATTTTTTATCAATAGACTTTCGTCCAGAGCTTGTGAGAGAAAGGCAGAAGGAGAAAGGAGAAATCACACACCTGTGTGATTAGATTCAACAACCTCAGTGCCACAAGGGAGAGAGCATTCGAGTAGCCAGCCAATAGCCAATTGGTTGCCAATACTTTACAAGTCTTAAAAGGTATAATCAATATAGGATCACATTGTGTTGTGTTTGCATATTTAACAATGCTCTCAAGTTTATTGCACAGCAAATTTAATGAGCTAACTGCAGGTACTTGTGCTACATTCCGTAGATTACGAGACAGACAACTGGAGTAAACCCACCACAGTTTCACATGTAGTAAAAACAGTCAACAAACTCTGCGCAAATCCACCTATGGGTGGGACTAGCTCACATCTTTCCCTGGTGAGTTTAGTGTGCACAAAGGCTCAAAATGCAGATTCACAATTCGACTCCGAATTACTCATGGTGTTGTGTCTGTTGAGTTTATCCGCCTGACTTAAATCCACAGACCGATGTTCATGTCACGCTGACAAAAGGTACTCCTGGTGCATATGAAGATATGTCTGTGGGTAATTGAAGAATGTGAACCTTGTCTAGCTTTCTCAGTGTGCCGCGAAATATTGTCGCTTGAAAAAAGTACGTCTTCAACTTTTTTCTGAACCCAAGAAGGGATGGGATAGTTCTGATGATTATGGATAAGTTGATCCTGATTCTGGTCTTGTAGATGGAAATGTTTATCTACAATCAATTTTGGAACAGCAGCAAGGAATTTTAAAATAGGTGAAGCATAAATAACTGCTTTGAATTTCACTGAGAGAACAAGCAAACCAGGCGAGCCTGCCATCCTCTAGGTGCTTTGGCAGGGCTCAAAAGTCGAATAATGTTTTTAAAAAGGGGAGAAATCTTTTTATTCTACAATATATAATTTTGAAATAAGTAATGCTACTGTAAATTTAAGCGATAGTAACAAAATAGTCCACAAGTGTGTAATCTTTTCTGGATTTTGTAACGAGTTTCATTGATGAGTCGGTACATCGCTCCTTAGGGTCATGTAAAATAAATGTGCACAGTTGGTGAGGCTCTTTCCAGAATATCAGCAGCACACTCTTTGAGATTATCCTTAATGCCACCATGCCAGGCACTCCTTTGGGGGTAAGAGGCCAAGAAAAACTTTGGGAAGCTTTCTCTAATCATCTGCAGGATAGAAAGACAATGGAAAAAAATTATAGAGGGAGGCAGGCTGCACAAAAATTGGTCCGGGTGGTAAAGAAAAACTCTAGCAGGGACTTTTGACCCCCGCACTGTGGGACCTGGATCCCCATATATTTATGCCTTTGACACCTTTTTTGACCTCTCCATACGCCCCTTCAAATATTCCCTCCTAGTACCCACCTTTAGTAGTGTGCCAACCCTTTCAGTGACCATAAGCACCCTTACCCTCCATTAGCCTTCTCTCGGTAAGCTAGGAGCTTCTGGCACCGTTCAGTCTCCAGTGACCGGTTGAATGCACATTGCCGGTTGCTCCAGGCACTTCCCGCTTCATGCAGCCCCTCTCAGCACACCCAGACTACACTTCTTTCGTGCCCGTATACATAATCTGCCTCACAACAAGTCCTGGCCGTTACTCTGTGGATCATGTGCCCAATCTAAGGAGGACAAATCATTTGGCAAAGGCCCCAAACTCTCTGCAGATGCTGCCAATCCATGCACTGCTGCCTATTAGTATGCCATGATTATTCTCTAAGCCCCATCCAACCTATTGCCACATGTACCTTTTCCCTGCCTCATTCGGCTACTACCCAGAACCCTCCTTATTTACCAAATATTAGTGCTCTCAGTTGCCGTAGCGGACATCTTCGCATGCTCTTCACCCACTTTTCCCTCTCTCTGTGAGTAGGCCACCTGTGCTCAGATGTCCACTCCCCCAAGTATCATCACTCCATGCACTCCTTCCTTCTCTTTCTCTACCTTATATAACCCCTTTCAGTACCACCCCACCGACTGTCGTTTTTTGGGTGCGCCCCTTGTGGTGTGTGAATAAACAAGTGGGTATCGCACAAGAAATTGCTCCCAATCCTTTTAGACCCCACAGGACCCCTTTCAATACTGTCAATTGCAGCACTCCTTTTTGAGTGTCCCCCTAGGGTGGGCAATAAACAATGGAGGACAAATGTCTCAACATGCCCCCACCTTTCAGTGCCTATATGTATGTTTTCAATGCAACCATCCCAAAAGAACTTATAACATGTCCTGCGACGGTGCAATAAAATCATGAGGAGCCCAGACCCCTAAGAATCCAACCACATGTA
Source organism: Calotriton arnoldi (assembly GCA_963921515.1). Lineage (NCBI taxonomy): Eukaryota > Metazoa > Chordata > Amphibia > Caudata > Salamandridae > Calotriton > Calotriton arnoldi. The sequence goes on along the minus strand of CAWUFW010000506.1, from coordinate 687,784 downwards.
CCTTGTTGCCCCTTTCAATACCATAACCACAGTAGGCCTGTGCGATGCACCCTTTTGGTTGGCAACAGAAACTGTCACAAGCCTGAACCCCATGTCCCTCCTGATACCTCTAACGTTTTACGGTATCACAGCCCCCCATGGAAGCGAGCAATAAATAAAAGCATGGATAGCACCCCCAAAATAACACACGCAACATCATTCTGTGCTTCCTAGCTCCCCTTTCATAATGCACCTGAACACCCTTTTAACACTGCTTCCCAAAATTTGATTGCCCCCTCACAACTCGGTGAGTGAGGGGGACGCAGTAAAAAATGACGAGGTTCACCACCATAACCCCATCTTATGTAATCACCCCATGTGCTGCTAAGGGTGGGCACTGCTGGATTAACAGCGGCTGACCCCACTATGTTCCTCCTATGACCCCTTCTCTCCACCAACATTAGCTCTACCCCATACTCCCTCTACCACTATGCCCCCCTTCTCCTCTAACTCCCTAGTCTCTCTGTGACACCAACCACCCATGCCATCCTCCTACCTGTCTCTGTCTGACATTCTGGCTCCACCCCCACCTCACTCAACACCTGTGCCCCCTCTATGTCTCTGATCCTGCCCTCTCGCAGGGCCTGGACTTATCGTTGCTCTCTCTACAGGCACAGTTCACTTATCAACTGCTCTGCAATCCGCCATCCAGGCAAAACTCCACCCATGTGCTTTACACACACACCCCAGAAGCATGCTGCCCCTCTGTCTCGGTTGTGCTGTGTAGCTGCTTGTAGACCCCCTGCTTCTCTGGACTACAATTCAGCTAGATCCTTGGCCTTTTCTTGGGTCGCTAGCTGAATAGAAACCATTGAACATAGCAAGCAACCAGCAGCCCAAGAAACAATGAGAGCTCCTGCCTGGTAACACGTGCATAACACCAAAACACATCCCAACTTGAAAGCACACCAAATACAACACTCAGCCAATCATGCACTTACCCACAGTAGAGCCTTCTACTTGTCCAAAGATCTGCATCTGCACCCCACAATGGGGTATAAAGCACTACACAAATGCTACAATATAATGCAATACAATACACATATACATACACAACCACAATTCTGTTCGGTTCATCAATTAATCACGATGCAATGTTCACAAACCTCCAACAAAACACATATGAATAGTTCTGTGAACTTCAACTAAAACACATATGATAGTGTGCATCAGCTTTTAAAAGAAAAACAACGTTAATATAGTGCCAGGGAGTATGAAATGCTTCACAACAACGCTATACGGGAGAGTATCAGCAAAAACAAACAAAAATGTCAACACTATGCTCGCCTCAACCTTTTTAAGGGTAGTCAGCCTGTAAAAATCAATAACATTTTCCAAAAATCTAAAATATGGGGGAAGTTAAAGTCGCTGAGCTAGCAATAGTTCCTGCATCACAAAATCTCCATAGATATGAAAATCACAAGTTAGGGTGAAACCTTAACCATATAATCAACCCCGAAGAACTAACTACATTTTAACTTCCACCGCTACTAATCCCTAGGGGGGGCCACATCTACCAACCCCTATGCCTCCCAGCCAGTATTCTCGGAATTTTCAACAATCCCCATGGAGGCAACCCTGGCCGAACTTCAGGAATGTAAATCCGGGTCACCGGGCGATCCCTGGCCAGCTAAACAATACAGTGCTCTGGCTGAGTGCCTTAACCCCCTCTTAATGCCATCTGGAGTTCCTCACTCAGACAGGGGATCTTTCCATCAGCCTGGAAACACGCGTTTCTTCTCCCTATACTGAAAAAAGCTAACCCTGACCCTGAAGTCACAAGTAATTACAGGCCCATCTCTCTGCTCCCCGCACCCGCTAAGGTTTTAGAGAAACTAGCCCATTAGCAACTGGCAGCTTTCATTGAGTCCAGTGGTCTACTGCATGAGTCCCATTCCGGCTTCCGCCCTGGCTTCAGTACAGAATCTGCGCTGATTGAGATGGCTGACTCCATACGCTGGGCAGTGGATGGAGGCTCCGCGGCCATGCTGGTGCTTCTAGACCTGATAGCAGCGTTTGACACGGTGTCCCATTCCATCTTACTAGATCGCCTTAAACGGATTGGCATCCAGGAGACGGCGCTGAACTGGATCTCGTCTTACCGGCACGACCGAGAACAGGTCTCGATCCACCCTTTCACCTACCCCGCTAAACCACTAAAATGGGGGGTGCCGCAGGGATCGGCCCTGAGCCCGCTACTTTTTAATGTCTACCTGACACCACTGGCGGAGCTCATCGCCAAAATGGGGATCAAGGTGACATCCTACGCGGATGATACTCAACTGATGTTCACCTTCAGCAGGGTGTCAGCAGCCACCTTTGACCCACTAAAAGAGTGCCTTAAAAGCATCTCTGCCTGGATGAGCTGCAACTTCTTAAAGCTTAACGCCGACAAGACGGAGGTCTTGTTTTTTAACCAAGCTGTACCCCCTGATGGCCTTATGGTGGCCAGCTGAACTGGGATCCGCCCCCACACCTAAGGACTCAGTCAAGAACTTAGGAGTCAAGTGGGACAAAGACCTGTCCCTCGCTACCCATGTTCAACTGGTATCTGCAGCCTGATTTGGCAAAATGAAAACCATCAGAAAATGTATTGATTTCTTACCAGAGTCAGTTCGCAAAACCGTTGTCCATGCATTAGTCACCTCCCACCTCGATTACGCTAATGGTCTTTACATGGGTCTCCCGATCGGCCTGATCCGTAGACTCCAGATAATTCAAAATGCGGCAGCTAGACTGGTCTGCGCTCCGCCAACGTATCTCTCCTCATCTCAGACAACTTCATTGGCTCCCGGTAGCCAAACGCATCGAATTTAAGGCCCTTACGTTTGCCTTCCGAGCGTATCAAGGTAGAGGGCCCAACTACCTGAGGAAGAGACTTCGTCCCTACCAGCAGGACAGATCCCTAAGGTCCAACCACAAACGATACCTCACCACCCCCCCGTTTCGCAAAGGCAAGAATGGGGGGTAGGACATTCGAGGTGGGTACCACCAAGTGCTGGAACAACCTACTTGCCCAACTATGCACGATGCACTCCGAATAGGAATTCAGAAAGGCCTTGAAGACCTGGCTCTTTAGTCGCAATGATTAGATGTGTTCATTCCTCTACCTTTGTTATTGTCTGTGTAAGCGCCGGGACACCCCATTCGGGGTAGCTGCGCGCTTTATAAATATCTTTTATTATTATGGTGGAAATGAGACGTGAACATGAGGCAGATTGAGTGTGTGGATAGTTTAAGCATTTGTGCCATTGTGTGTCTTACTGCTGTTTGAATCTAAATGAACCCTACACACAGGTGAGTGGGGAGGGAGTGTGTACCCCAGTACATAATCTGTAAAACAATAAGTGCCAGGGGCCTTGTCAGACGGCAACTGCAGGTTGCATCAGCCATTGCCCCCTCTAGCGCTGCCAATAACAGTACCATTATAACTAACCATCACACTCATACAAGTGTGACTATTCAGACTTTAAATATACATTAAAAATGACTAACACATGCTGCTTAAGATATTCTTATAGCTTTGGGTGGCAGATATTGGTCATTTTAATGTATATTTAATTTTTGAACAACTGTGGTGCTCCTCACAAAATCAGATAAACAGCGCCACCATGTGGCAGGCTGTTATAAGAGCCAGTGTTGACAATAAAGTGCCAGTGCCTAGCACTGGAAGCCACTGCCTCAAATTAAGCACTGCTACAAACAAATTGTTGGAATTATCTTGCCTTCGGCTCAGTGCAGAGTATGAACTTTAGAGAAATCGTCATGGCGTCTAGCCTTACACTAGGTCGATGAGTTCACTATGGTACAGTACAAAAGGCATGATTCCTACTCCATAGGTACAATTATGCAAGGTACGTAAGACCTCTCACAGGAACACAAAAATATGTCCAGTACGAAGAACTCCTTTCCTCTCTATGCATCCACGGCTGCACCAGTGGTTACAACACTGTGTTAGGACTGAAAAAATATATACTTTTCTATACTGTAGAATTTTATTCCACTAACCATTTTGAAAGACAGTAATGACATTTAAGATGAAAGAGTTTGAAGCCTCAGACTCCTCTCAAAACAACCTTATCTATGAAGAACCAGACAGCAGAAGAACTAAAGCACGCACACCCACAACGCTGTTTATAGCGACATGAATAGCCCTAAAGAACGTACTGCCCGGCATTTGGCAGAGTCAACAGTCTGAAGGACAATCTAAACACGACAATTTAAGAGCACTTCTTAATAATGCAAATGGCTGTGTTGTGTCTAGCAACCAGGTGCTGCTTGTTTAGTCCTAGTCTGGATTCATTGTACACATTACAAAGAGTGATTATGTACACGCCGAGGTGGCATCTCATGCACAACAACCTCTTGGGGGTGTTGTCACATCGGATGCATCAAGAACTTTACAAAAAGTAGCCCAGACTTAGGGCCTGATTGGTATCTCGGCAGTATGGATGCAGGCAGACCTTTCGCTTTAATCACAACAGAGGCTACTCCATCACCACCATGATTAGACCCCTCCGATGGCCCGACGGAGTAAGAGAAGTGTGAGTTTGACCTCTAATTCCTCCCACCTAATTTAGCTGGGTGGAATTTGAGGTCCGTTTCCGTAGTCGGTCACGAAAACCCTGGCGGGAAGTGGAAGTGAAAACTACAAAATGCTCCCCTCACCATGGGAGAGGACTCCCATTGTGAGAGCATGGTCTTTTTCATTTTCAATAGAAAATCCAGCTTCGGGATTTTCTTTTTGAAAATAAAAAAGAAAACAGTTTGCAGTACAGCTCTGTCATGCAAGATGAAGCCGCGCATCAACATAAAAAGGAAGTGACAGGAGCAGCCGTGACCGTGGTTCCTTGCAATGCTTCAAGAAATGTCCACCGGCTTGGCAGTTATTTCTAAATTGGGGGGCGAAGGTGCAGTAAATGACTGTCGCCCTGACTACCAAACGTCTGTCTGCCATATTATAAATCCACCCCCAGGTATGATGCGCATCATATATCATGGGTAATATAGCACCAGATGGAGACTTGTGGGCATGCAGCTGGAGGTGAAGTATTGTGTGCAAAACTAAGTTTGGGTAAAGTGGGGCCTTTTGGGTCAGTCATGCTCCTGTAGTGACTACAATAGTCCTCATTGCCAGTGATGGGTATGCACATTTCTCATCACTAGTTTTCATGGCCAGCATGGGAACAGAGCCCTCCATTTTCACATATTTTTAACATGTAGGACCTACTATAATACATGTGTGTTTTAGCTGATAAGAACAGATCACAACTTCATGCAAGGAGCAATGCTGAAGAACCTTCAGCAGGGCCCAGCAACATTATTTGAACGCAAAGGCAAGTGCTGCCTACTAGCTCCAGAAGGTGTTTGAAGTGAACCGCAGCTATTGATCATCATGGAGACCAGGAGGCAAGATGTATTTTAAGCTGAGGATACAATGTCTTTTATTTTTGTATTCTTTAATTCTCTCATATTTCCTCTTCTATGTGTTGACCATTATTGCCATGATTCTTCTCCTTATATACTTTACTGATGTACAGTTTAGTTGAGTAAAGAATTGTAAATACAAGCATGTGTGCTAACATGTGAGTTGTGGTGTGTATATGTGTGCAAACAATGAGTTTAGGAGGATAACGGGAAGTTGTCCGTGCAGAGTCTCTGGCATGTCTGCTGCATGCCTTCATATCATCTTTTTCTTGTGACATAGCCCATAGTATGTCCCATGAGACCCAGTCCCTTCTGTGGGGTCAGTGTGCTATGCTGATAACCATGAGTTTCAAGGGCAAAATGAGTGAAGGAGAGCACCAAATTGTGGGACTCACACCAAATGTGTGAGACTGTATGATAGGGTGTGGGGTTTGCAACAAATATAAGAATCTATTCTAAATAAAGTTAACAAAACATGAGTGATACCGTGCTCTGAAGATCCACCAAGAGGGTGAGATTGCGCTTGAGATTATGCTTGAGAGTGAGACTCACCCCAAATGAGTGAGGATGTGCTTGGTTTCCTTATTTGAGTTTCTGTCCAGCCAATACCAGCTTCCACGCTCAGAACTTTAAAAGCAGCTAGAATGTGACATTAGAAGATTAATATAACAGACATGGGCATAAATTAGGGGTTAAGGAAATCCATGCATTCTGATTGTGTATTGACCATTCCAATTACTTAGTACCAAATGCCAACCAATAATTCACTTTAAAACATTCGCTTGGCCTGTACAATGAACCAATAATCATAGAGGATATGTGTTTATCATGACCAGAGGAACACTTTTCTGGTCCATGAACACAACCTCTAGCAGTTTCATTTATGCAGGGCGTAATTAGAGCAGGTGCTTGTCAGGGCTCAGGCCCGCAACTCACTTTAGAGCACCCACTTAATTGAGGTGGTTGCATTGATGGTTGCACTTATGGAGCAGTGACTAGATGGTTGGATATTTTGCATGAAAGAACCCCTCGCTGAACGGCATCACAAACTGTGAGACGCACAAATTTGTATTTTAGGAAGGGCACTTCTACCACCATAAAGGGGCAGTCAGGCCAGCCATACAGAAGCCATTACTATTCCACGTCACGCCCTCAAGCACACAGACCCAGTGTCTACCATTGGCTGGTTTGAGCCAGAGGGGGCGGGCAACACTATTCTTCCAACACGCCTCCCATTGAACCAATCAGTGATGTGAGACCATCAGGATAGTCTGGGACTGGCTTGACCAGATGTAGATTTTGAAACTAAGCAAGACAACAAGGGACTCTCAAATTGACCCATTCCCGTTAACTAATCTGCCAGTCATGTTTTTAAAAAAATGTTTTCCATTATTAAGGCGGAAGTACAAGTACAGAATGGAAAGGAAAAACACCACTGACCTGACAATTTGCACTGACATGGTATTACACCGAATCAGCCACTGACTGGTCCCTACAGGTACCTGGTTCACTTTATGACAAATAGCCGCATTATCTGCCATCATAAGGTGTATGCGAATCTGCAAAGATGTTTCCTCACAAACTTCCTATAATTGTTGCGAATAGAAATGGTTACCAGTCATAGTTCGAGGAAACTCTGTAGGTAGGTTTTCATCTTAAAATTCCCACCCTTTTTTATTTTGAGAAAATAAAATCGCCACCATCAATCCCGTTTCAAGATAGCAAATAAACCAGCTTCAAGGTTAACTTACGAGAAAGTGGCACATCATTTTCAGTGCCTGCCACCTTTCATGAGAAATATTGTTAGTTTGTGATAGAAAAAACAAGAGATGAAGTTAGTCAGCCCACTTCATCCATTGGTCTGTTGTTGTGTCATTCACATTTTTCTTCCACCACTACAGCACGTGGCAGTGGGTCAGCCCACTTCAGCCATTGGCTAACTTCATAGTGGGTGATGGAATTCACAAGAAGCACATCTGCACACAAAGTAGTTCCCTTCAGTGCTTGTACTATTCTAGCATAGTGAGTTGTGAATCCCTAAAAATATTTTTGACTTTGGATTTTTTTTTTATTGGCAAGGGCCTGGCAGCGCCACAAAAACTTTTTTACAATCTCCCCTCTCCTCCAAAAAAACCCATACCTATGCCAATGCCTGTTTCCTTTCTGGGAATTGTAGTCTTGCATATAGTATTATAAAATCAGGACTGCAAATGCCACAGCGCAAAGAAAAAAAACGTGACCTGGAGCAGCTAGTTACACGTACCCAGGAAAGTTTGGAACTAGCTCAAGTTATTGCCACTTGATGGCACTTTCTTTGTTGCTTCCCGCTTCCAAAGGCTGCAGGGTGTGAATTCCTGGTCCTCCAGTTTCAGGATGATTTGCTTGGAGGAGTATGGGTGGGGCTGCTGGCTCTCACTTTACTTCCTGGCTGGAGCACTTTTCTAGTGTTGGGAGTGATTCCAACCTAATTAGTAGGTGTCTCATGTTTACATGACTGCAGGCGAACTAGGAACTCCACTGGCAGTGGATGGATAATGTGTATTGAGTAACTCACCCAGGGAGCGTAGTTTCCATTTGTGCAGCAGGTGCAGTAGCACCAGGGTACAAAGCCCTGAGGGATTCACTGAACCTTGATTTTTGCTGTATTTCACATTTCAAACAGTGACAAGGAGGTCCATTTCCTTCCTCGCACTAGGGCCTATGACACATTGGCTACGCCCCAGAACTCACCTTCAGACCACAAGGCAGATGTGATGTCGGTGAACAAGGTACACAAGAAGCCATAACCTGTCCTCTGTAGCAGACACTCCAAAGGGCGCAGCCAATCTGCCCTCATTTAAAAAGATGTGCAAAGAAGGTTTTCTTTTCTACCAAGTCTCTGGGCATAGTTTAACTAACCAAAGACACAGTATGCATGCAGGTTTGGCAGGCTTCGGTTTTGTTCAAGTACTCCACTCTTTTTTTCATGCCAGCCTCGCCCACTCTGAAAAATGGTAGCTTATTTACCAAAATCTGCACTTTACACAAGATTCTGGCATTACCAAAAGCCGACGAGGAGACAATTTTCATATATATAAAAACAAAAACAAATCAACATCATATTTAACGATATGCACATAAGGTAGATTTGCATACCATGAATTTAAATTGAACAATTTTACAGAGTCAGTTATCCTGAAAACCTAGCATGGGCTCAGCCTAGTAGATTTAGTCTGGACACCACAGGCCACATAGGTCCAGGAAAACCAAATCCATGAGCCATTTTAAGATAATTGCATAGCCCGGATTTCTGTGCAATGAAATTGAATGTAACAAATTTACATAGTCAGAGGTTACCCTGAAACTCTGGTGCGGATCAGGCTGCCCTAGGCACATGCTGTACATGCATAACTTGTCCCAGATACCATCAATGAATGGTAGGTGAGAAATGGGCCGGTAGTTGGTGAGGTCATCAGGGTGAAATGTAGGATTCTTCAGGAGTGGAAGGATCTGGCTTGTCTCGAGAGCTTCTGGAAACATGCTTTGAGTGAAGGAGGCATTGACAGTGATCAGCAGTGGTAAGAGAGCATCCCTAGCGAGAGCTTTGATGGACAGGAATAAGACATCATCTTCATAGGAAGTGGCTTTGAGGGAGTTATGTCAGTGTGATCTGCAAGAGACAGGGTTTATGAAAGATGGCCATTGCGGCAGACTATATGAGTGGTTGGCGTAAGAGATGAAGCCGGCTTAGTGTTGTAGATGTGCTGTTGCATCTTCTGTATGTCTTTCACTAACGGAGAGGTTTATGCCACTGCACTTTTCTATGGAGTGAGGAATAGCTGGGTCCAGCAAGGTGTTGATGCTGTGCCCGATCGTCGTTCTGCTTCTGTTGGTGGCTTCATTGTGGTGTTGGTACTACTTTGCTTTGGCTGATATGATAAGATGTCTATGTGTTGCACGAAGCAAATTCTGTCTCAAGAAATCGTAAGCAGTTTTGTTTTTCTTCCATTTTCTTTCAAGTCTGTGCATGGATTGTGTATTGTCAGCAAGGTCTTTAGAGTATCAGGGTGCTGAAGGTTTTGGCTTGCAATTGTGTGTTGTAATTGTGGAGAGGATCTTTACATAGTATTTCCAATAAAGTGTTGAAGTTATTTAGAAGAGTGTTGGATGTGGAGTTGATTGGGTGAGAGAGGACTTCAAGAATTAAGTTATCTTTGGAGAAGCCTTTAAAGGATCTAAAGGTTTATCTTCTCTTTTGCGTCGACCTCGCTTGGTTTGGTATGATGCTGAGTAGAGAGATAAGGCTGGCGCAGTCTGAGGCTCCCCCTTAGGGAAGAGAGGGCCATTGCTGCACCCTGGAGCAGCAATGGCTTTAGTTGTGCCCCGGTTGACAAGGAGCCATAGCTTCACTGGCTTCACAACCACACTTATTTGCACAGCACTGGGTGTTCCCTGTTAAACTCATTCCCCAAGACTGACACAACTAAAAGGGAGATGAATTTCAATTAACAAATGAACAGTACATATGTTTTATTGGAACAACAAATATAAGGACGGTTTCTGTGCTTGGATGGAGAGCAGGGAGAGCCTGGAGGAAGCTTCTCTGCTGTTTCAGCACACAGCCCCATAAACAACAGCCACTGAGAGGCGTGGACCAGGGCGCGATGTGCCTTGGACAGGTCTGTAATTACTAAGGTGGGACCCGAGGGAGAATGAAAGGGCGTGTGAGTCAGAGAAGAAACAATGGGACGAAGACGAGAACATGACAGTTAACCGTACTGCCTTCCTGGGCTCCGCCATCGCTTTGGCAGCCAGGACATCATAGGCTTCTTTGCTGTTAGCCTCAAAGGTCAAAAGTGTCAGTAATACTTTTATTTAAAATTGGTAAAGAGTGACAAAACTCTGAGCGTGGCAACCAGTCGGGAAATATAATCTTCAACCAGTCATGCTTTGCTAATGATCACCAATAACACGTATTCCAGAATGTTCCTTTGATGTTGTCAGTTTAGGGTTTGAAACCTATTGTGGCATCACTCACCGGATACCACCATTAATTATATCTAGTATGGGATAGGAGACAATCAAGACCCCAATCTGTGAACGGAGCAGCCAAAAGCCATTTTTTACAGACTTTCTAAAGGACAGTAGATAATTTTCATGTCTGAAGGAGGGGGGCAGCTATCAGTGGTGCATCAGGTGTAGTGGCGCCGAGGGGCACACTGAACCCTAATAATTGTTGTGTTTTACTACCCCAACAGTAGTCGAAGGGGCAATTTTCCTTGCTTGCACTAGTCTCATTGCATCCTTGCTACTCTACTGGTCAGGCAAGAGTTTCCAAACTCTTCCTGGACCAAGCTCGGGAACAAGAACCAAAAACCTTCTGTTTTCGCTGCCCTTGCAGTTAATCTGGCGAACCATCAGAATGACCACTTTGGACACCTGCAAACTCTCTATGCAAGATAATGCGAACCCAAGCAGACACTTAAACATCATTGTCAATATTTTAAAGGGGCCATCCAGTGAATGATGTCACAATACATCTCAAAATCCCAGTCGACATTATCACTCTGCTGAATGTTCTAGAACGCCTATTCTTGGTGATTGTTTGAAATATAGGACTGGATAAAGAGAACTGTTTTTGTTTCTCTACACTCTTTTTTCTCTCTCGTTTTTTACTTTTTTTATTTTGGCAAAATAGGCTTGCAATTAAAATCATTTAAAACATTAACACCAGCTTGCCAAGGTCAGACCTGCTGGCTTTGCCAATGCTTGTTCATTTCTGAGAGTACAAGAGTCAGAGCAGCCAATCATCCGCAAGAGCCCATCTTTGAAGCACAAATGAAGGTCAGACAGTCCATAAGCAGGTTCAAGATTACTTCATAGTCTTTCACGATGCAAGTAATGCTTTATCCACAGTGCATTCAGAAGAAACTTCTGACATCCTGTCTAAGTTGTTTTTAGGCTTTCTTGGATTTTTTAGCGCATAAAAATATTCACAAAGAAATTTATGTAAGCTCTGATTGTCAGTAAAAAACAACAGGAGTATAACCCGTAGACCAGGTTGAGAACCGGGTAGGTAAGTAAAAACTAACAACAATGTCTCAACTGGATTCAATGAGGGAGGCAAATACATCAGCATGTAAACAACATTGCAAAGGAAAGAAAGGGAGACTCCTGGTTGTTTGTATAAAGGTGCTCATGGCATCATATATTCAGAATACACAGTTTATCATAGCAGATTCAACAGCACTCTGAGCATAAATTGTGGTAGCAATCAAGGTGGCAAAGTGCACATTGTGCTCGTGGCAGGAGAATAAACGGCGCAAGTGACTAGTGCAGAACACAGCGGGCGGCGCAAAGTGACAAGGTGGCAAAGAAGCTATATACAGTGATCAAGGGTTCATCACAATTAGTTATATAAAATGACTGTACAAAATTTGAGATTTTGGAAGAACCAAAGCAAAAAATGCGCCGTAAGTTGCGCTGAGAGAGAGGTCGACGGCGTTTCGGTCCTATTCATTCAGGACCATCATCAGGACCGGATTGCCCAATTTTTAAGAAGTGCTGTAGAGTTATGGTACAGGCAAGCGAGTAGAGGATAAATCAACTGAAGCGTATGAGAACGCGTTGCGAGTCTAGCGTAGTGGAAAAACCATCTACGCGAGAAAGTGTAAATACCTGCGTACTGGCCAGGGTTCAGCGAGGCTGAAAAAGACCTAGTGCTAGTGCAGCCGAAATCCCATTCAATTGATTAATGGTGAGCTATCAGGGAGTCCTTGGTAGCTAGGTGTGCAGTGTCGGAGCCCCGATCGACTGCAAGGGTCAGTTCAGAGGAACCAATGACAGAGCTGTACAATTGGCAATCGGAAGGGTCCGACAGGAATGTCAAGGCAGGGTCGGGTCCCCGATTCGCTGCGGCGGTCCAAGCAATGGTACCGTGTTGGGGATTAGAAGGCCTTGCTCGAATGAATCTGAGGTCTGGCAGGAACCGCCACAGACGTGTGCGGTGTGGGCCGTTTGTCAAGGATTAAACGGCTTCTAGCTAGGCCTTCTAATCCCCAACACGGTACCATTGCTTGGACCGCCGCAGCGGATCGGGGACCCGACCCTGCCTTGACATTCCTGTCGGACCCTTCCGATTACCAATTGTACAGCTCTGTCATTGGTTCCTCTGAACTGACCCTTGCAGTCGATCGGGGCTCCGACACTGCACACCTAGCTTCCAAGGACTCCCTGATAGCTCACCATTAATCAATTGAATAGGACTTCGGCTGCACTACCACTAGGTCTTTTTCAGCCTCGCTGAACCCTGGCCGGTACGCAGGTATTTACACTTTCTCGCGTAGATGGTTTTTCCACTACGCTAGACTCGCAACGCGTTCTCATACGCTTACTTCAGTTAATTTATCCTCTACTCGCTTGCCTGTACCATAACTCTACAGCCCTTCTTAAAAATTGGGCAATCCGGTCCTGATGATGGTCCTGAATGAATAGGACCGAAACGCCGTTGACCTCTCTCTCAGCGCAACTTACGGCGCATTTCTTGCTTTGGTTCTTCCAAAATCTCAAATTTTGTACAGTCATTTTATATAACTAATTGTGTTGAACCCTTGATCACTGTATATAGCTTCTTTGCCACCTTGTCACTTTGCGCCGCCCGCTGTGTTCTGCACTAGTCACTTGCGCCGTTTATTCTCCTGCCACGAGCACAACGTGCACTTTGCCACCTTGATTGCTACCACAATTTATGCTCAGAGTGCTGTTGAATCTGCTATGATAAACTGTGTATTCTGAATATATGATGCCATGAGCACCTTTATACAAACAACCAGGAGTCTCCCTTTCTTTCCTTTGCAATGTTGTTTACATGCGGATGTATTTGCCTCCCTCATTGAATCCAGTTGAGACATTGTTGTTAGTTTTTAGCTCAGATTGTCAGGCACAATTGTTTAAAATATATTTTCAAGCATGAACTTAGGGCATCATTACGATGGCGGGCCGTAACATAGCGCGGGACCGACCGCCGATGCTGCGGCGGTCCCGCCATGCAAATTAGGATGCGCCCGCCACACTGTCGGGCGTATTCTGGGCCTTTTACATTGCAGGTGGATCTGCTGGCTGCAGACCCGCTCGCAATGTAAAAGGACTGTGCACAGCATTGCAATGCACAAAATGGCAGGCACCACGTGGTGCCTGACACGTAGTACATTGCAATGAGGGGGGGTACCATAGGTACCCCCCATGTGCACCCCCCACCCTCCCAACAGCAAGAACCGCATGCCTTTCCATGGCGGCATCGCCGCCATGGAAAGGTAATTTACCGCCTACATCATAATATGGATGGCGGTGTCTTGCAGACACCGCCACCATATTAAGTCCCTTTTCCGCACGGTCGATAATTCGACCGGCGGAAATGCGGCGGACGGTCTTTCCGTCCGCCGCGGTGCCCCCCGCCATACTAATATGGCGGGGGCGAACCAGGGACATATGGCGGGCGGATCGCCACCGCCGGGCCGGCGGTGGCGATCCGCCCGCAATCATAATGGGCCCCCAAGATCGCAAAATATTCTTACTACAGCTCAGGCAAGAGTGTTTACTAACCATTGAGAAATGATATTGGTGCGCCACGAGCCTTCTTGTGTTTATAAAAATGTTCACCATTTGTAATTACCATCTTATAAATGTAAAACCGAACGTTGGCAGGAAGTCTCTGACATTTTCATGGCACTCAGTGATGCAATCTGTGGTTCAACAGCCTGAAGCTCTGAACCTGTCTAGTGTTTGGCCACATATCATTTACTCTGAAGAGGATAAAATTGTTGCCAAGTTTACAAACCTCATGCACAGTTTTATAAACTTTGCAAAAATGTACTCCTGTGAATAGTCTTGAATTTGATTTCAGTGAAAACCATTAATGTGTGAAAATTCTCCAACTGAAAGTGCTTGTTTACCATTTTTGAAAAACTACTAATCAACAAATTTTTTCTAGATATTTTTGTACAAACTTTGCAAAGTGTACAATGATTTGAAAAACACTTAGGGCCAAATTTAGTTCTTGGCGGACGGGTTAGTCCGTCATAATGGTGAAGGATATCCCGTTCTCCGAAATATAAATCCCATTATATCCTATGGGATTTATATTTCAGTGGACGGGATATCAGTCACTGTTGCGATGGAGTAACCCATCCACCAAGATTTAAATCAGGCCCTAGGTAAATTTTGCAGAGGAAAAACTTTCCAACATGACAGACCAAGTCTGGATGCCCTTCATGCCACATAATCTTTAAAAACAAACCAGAAGTAGGCATCTCCAACTCCACCGGGCAGGCAAATGGAACGTCTCCCAGGATCAGCAAATCACAAGAAGCCAAAACATCATCAAATTGGGGTAAAAAACCACACTAAGTTAAAAACAACGGAACCAACTACATGTTCAGAATTGGGAACCACAAGCCAGGACTACCAATTGGTTTGCCACACATTCCCATAAACTTAACAGGTTTGCTGAGTTTCAAGACACATTCAAGACACATTTCCTCAAACAACAAATAATAAACATATTTCATATATTTTTTCTTATGTATTTTATTATGTATCAAAAAAACACAAACCTTACCAGACCCTTGCCAGCGGCAGACGAGCGCTGTATATAAGTATTCATTAAAAAAAAGTAACAGTTGCACACCAAAAAAATACGTTTTATACAATATTTACAAAACGGCTTCTTGAAACAAAAGTACTGTATTATGAAATTGTTTAAACAGAAATGTTTTTCAGCTCTTTCCTAATAAATACCTGCAGAGAAGGAGCAAGTCAGATAGGGAATGAAAGAGAATTACAAAGACTGGTTGTAGCCAATCAGAAAGCTAAGATGGCCGTTCGTGATTTTTTTGGCCAATTGGACTTCGAGCCATGGCTCACTAAAGATCTGAAGTTTTGGTGTTAAATATGTAGGTTGTCACACAGTAAAAACCTTATATGTAAGCTTAAAGTAAATGCGGGCCTCAAGAGGCAGCCAATATACAGTTTTAAGAATGGAGATGATGTGCTAATGAGGTCTTCCTATAATTAAGGGATACCAGCCATCATCCCTCTATGTATTTCTATTTACAGTTTTATTTAGCACAAACGTGGCCCAAGAAAATTAAGAGTGTGTTACATGAGCACCAGATTACATTACACATTTTTATGGCACAGGGAGATTAAGTATTTGTCCAGAATCACACGATTGTGAGCTGAAGCCAGGACTCTAATGTCGTTCCTCAGTTCTTCCTATCATGGTCACCAGGTGACTACTGACTCCCTCGTTTCAGTTCTCCCCAAACTAAATACGCTGTTGCTAATGGTCTGCCCTCTGAGTTCATGAACCCCGATGCCCCAGTGAACAACACAGCAATGCTCTCAGCTAGGGCTGCACTGTGTACATACTTAAAAACACGTACATAATGCTTGGAATCTGAAGTGACAGATTCTTCACATTATAGTCTAGCCAAGGCAGACAAATGCATCAACTGCCGCTCTCCCAGAAGAAGCTTGAAAAAAGTACACAGAGTGCTCAAGGGAGGGGCTGATCTACGAGTTTAGACTGTCAGGTGTTTCTTTCAGGTCTCATGGTGACAGTCAAACAAAAAGCTGTGTTCTGAACTCTGGGGATGGCCTAAGGGTGGTGTTTGGACAAATATTGAGTTCAACATATTGTGTGGACAAAATATTGCGTCAGGCATATCGAGGACACATAAATCATGAGGGTAAGTTTCAATGGGTAAACAAAGTTTTACTATACTTAGCTCCACATATATATATACCTTGACGACATATAAAAATATTCAAGGTACGTAAATGTGGAGTTATGAATAGTAAATAAATATTTACCTATTTGCACTTACCTTCTCTACATTTTGGTACTCAACATAATATTCTCTCCACACAGTAAGTACTTTTAACATCACTATTCAATCAGACAACCCCTTAGGGTACATTGCCTGCACGTCCAGGTGAGTAAAGTAAACAGTTTTGCTTTCATCACAATAATCACACTTCAATTTTCTCACCAGTGTTTTTGAGATATTTAGGGCCTAACTTAGATCTTGGCGGTATTACTGCCTACCCGCCACAGCAGCGGTCCCAAGTACTCCATCGAGCTGACAACGGTCCGGACGCCGTATTTAGATGTTGCGGCAAATGACAGTGCCCCACGGCGGTCTTCTCTGCTGACTGCCAGTACTCCATCGCCGTCAGGCAGGCAGGCTTGCGCCGAGTCGATTTTGATGTTCCCGTTGTGCTGGTGGTGTACTGGTGGCGGAGTCCTGACGGAGTGAGGCCATGGTGGTGTGGAGACAGGTACTGCTTATTTTCATCTCAATACACATATACTGTGAATCAGTCAATATGCATATGTAGGTAATGTGTACCGCCCACATTTCTAACATAAAGCATTACACACCAACAACATACACAGACCATTGAATGTACACCCACATCCATCACAAAATCCTACCTTATATCCCGCGACAACAGGGTGGCTGAGCGTCGTGATCAAGTAGCAGGAGCAGAAGAAGGACTTGGACAATGGCGTTCAAGATGGAATTGGTGGTGGGACCCTGAAAAAAGTTGAGTTTTCACCTTTTTGTTCTTATTCCACCAACTTGAGCTTGGAGGTTTCCCCGCCACAGTTGTCTCGATGGAAAGGCACATCGTAATGTGGACGGTGGAAATCTTGGTGGGACTCCCTCCAAAAGCAGCTTCTGCCTCTGATGCCATCAACGTGGGAGAAAGATCCTGGCGGAGGCAGCGGGACTGCGGCAGATCTTCCATCCAAGGACCCGGCAACATCTGAATTCAGCGGGCGGACTGCCAAGCCGGCGAATGGGAAGACCGCTGAAAAAGCGACGGCGGGACCAGTCTCGCCAAGATCTAAATCAGGCCCTTAGTGCTTGTGCGCCTACACATCTTGTGCATCTTCAGATGCTACTTCCAAGACCCAGTGCGATCCTCCACAGACCCCGGAGCTCCCGCCTGGCATTCCGATTTACCCAGAGATTAAATCGTTGAAATCTTCACGATTACCAAGACTCTGGCTCGCTGCCCGTCCAGCATTACGTGCCTATTCCTGATCTACTTTGTACCCCCTTGGAAACACGGCGCCACCAGGACCCTCATTAACATGCAATAAGTTTGTCTACTTCAGCTCGCGACTTTCTTCGTTCTCATCCATTGATTGACAGCCTTTCTCTCAATTCATGAAGTTCCTTCAAGATACGAGGTGCTCACTCACCTTGTCCTGGTGATGATCTCAATTCCATAAGATCGAAACGCTGTTGACCACAAATCAACCTCTCTCCTTCTTTATTATATATACAAAAATGCTAAAAGGAATCTAGCATCTTGTTGTTTTAAATTGATGCATGTTTCTACGTTTTCACTTACCGCTGCACGCTTCTTTCACTTATCTGTGAGCAAGATCGTGATATACATTAAGAAAAAAATATTTTCTCAATAATTTGCAATGAATAAATGAATTGCATTTCAACGTTAAGTAGTGTCCTGCTTTTATACTTGCCTTGGATTCTATTATGTGATGTTAGGTCTTCAAAATTTGCTTAAGACCTTAAGTGTTTTGTAACACGTGTGTGACTATTTGGCCTAAGTGAACCACTGTTTTTCTAACGACTTCCAATATCTGCGACCCTGCCTAGCCTAATACGGACAGGTGTTGCCGTAGCGTCAACACCAAATGAACCGTGCCTATGTTCACACTATAGAAATATCATAGACATACTTCCAAACATACTGTGCATCCAAGAGCAAGCTTGAAAGCTTTTAATGGAAACCGCACTCCAGAGAGACACTTGCAAATGCTTCGTTTTTTAACAGCAGACCAACATGCTTACTGTTGTATTCACAACCAAGAAAAACATTTTTTTACATCAACAAGTGTCCTTTTAAATAAATAGGATCAACTTTAATTAATAGTTTTAATTTGAGAACGCATCACGGTGTGCCTGGGGCAAAATATTCCACTTCCCGCCACAATTGCCCGCCGCCAACTCCTGACAGCAGCTGCCTCTGCTTAGGACACCAACACAGTTCTTTATCACTAGAGGTTATTGCAGTTTTTATATGCAAGTTTGCCGCCCTCTTGTGGACAAATCGTGCTAGTGCTCAAAACTAGCTACGCTGTATTCACATTTTTCTGCTTATCATCTCCGCAGCATTATCAGTTGCATCAAAAGCAGATTTTCATATTTATATTTTTTAGTTTAGTTTATGGCCAATTTTGCCATTTTGGTCAACAAACTTGTTAGGCTGTTTGGTTTTAATGTACGTATAAATATTATATGTAGTGTGTTTTGTTAGATTTGTATGTATTGCATATTAAAACTTTTTTCAATAACCTTATTTTTCCTTAGTGTTTTATGTGTTGTGTTATTTATTGAAATTCTTTATGGTTTACTCATAATAAATTGCATCGTTTTATTTTGTTTTTAGGCATTATTAAATAATACATGTATTTATTGTCATTCTGATTTTTTTTCATTTTGTTCTACACTTTATATTCATTACAGAAAGTTTATAAATACATTTTGAATGGGTCCTTTCATTTGTTCTACTTTCGTTTCTAGATCAGAAACGGATATATTTTGAAAGTGGTTCTCCTTTCTGTGATGTTATTTATGTTGCTGTTTTTAACATAGTGGGATCTGTGAATTATAATAATATTGCAAATATATATCATTTGAGTTTAAAAATACATATTTGTTTTAATTAATACAATTTGATATCCTACACGTGTTTTATGTTGCCTCTTTTTTTGGGTCCTGTCAATTGTAGAGTTTCTGAAGTGTTTCTTATTTCTACTAGTTCTTTTTGGTTTTTTCCTCATTTTCTAGATTAGATATACAAAAAGGACAAATATACGTTGTTTATACCTTTATGTTTGCATAAATTCCATATTCATTTCTTTGTAGTTTTCTTTTTTGCGTAACATCCGGTGCTCACTTTGCCAGTCTTTTTATTTGTAATGTGGGTTTGGAGTTTACTAAATGAAAATAGTAAAAGTGTTAAGCTTGTTTTTAATTCTGTTATAAATTATTCTTTATTTAAATTACTTTTTCTACTTAATTTTGTAGAGATTGAAATGCCTTCCTCTTTTCCTTTAGTGAAGCCATCCCTTGTGGCCTTTCAGAGTAATGGTGTCTTGGTTTGGTGGCTTCAAGTGCAGCAGTTTGTTTCCTTTTACTGTTCTCTATTTCTACTCTTTTTTCAAATTATTTGTGGTTATCAATAACAATGCATTTTTCATAAATCTTTTAAGAAAGTCGACATCACGGTTTTCGGTATTTTGTAATGACGGTTTTTATCAGTTTTATACTGCTATTATGTTATGCCATTTTAAAGGTTGCGCCGTGTGCTAGCTGCCACTTTACAAGAGGAGTCAGTCTGTGCCTACATGGGTAGAAGCCAATTAAAGTATGAAACTGTCACATTTTACCTAAACCATTCAACCTCTGGTGAATAATGTTCTATTTGTTTTTTATAAATACCTATTTTACTCATTGGAGGACGCAGAACATCTGCTAAAAAAACGATGCACTTTCCGCAAACTTCACAACCTCTTACCCCATTTGGGTGTTAAGAAATTGCAGGTTTGCAATGGCAGTTTTCCTTCCTCACACATAAGGGGCATGTGATTATTTTTTCAGTTGAGTACCTCTATGCTATGACCTTGAACTCAAGCAGCTGACAGCCAAGGTTCTTTATGGACAGCATAGCAGACATTCGTGGAATAGATGGCATTGTGACATGTAAATTGAAGGAGGGGCAGGGTTGACTAGCCAGTAACACTATCCTCTAAAGGTGCCCCACCTCTTCTCCGGGCCTGATCCTAGTAAGAACTTGAATTTCTGGTTGCTTATTAACAGCGCCCAAAGGCAACTCAGATCTTACAAAGGGCTCTATAGGTGCAGTGAATGAATCACTGAGCCATTAATCGCACCAAATTCAATTAGGGTTTCATCACAAACTTTAACTTTGCCTGTCAAGCATGTTATAACTTAGCCAATATTTAAAAAGCTTCCCTGCTCTGTTGCAACAGGTATGAAACCATGCAGTAGCAACAATGGGTATTAAAACCTTTCTGTACTCAAGCTCCAAGAAAGACATAAGGTATTTCCTTCTCATTCAACAAAGTTCCATTCATGTTGAGTCAAGCAGATCATGGCAGTGTGAGGAGGCCAAGGACTTGTCAGCAGCAATGGCTGCTGAGGAGACACCAGCAGCAGAT
This sequence comes from Calotriton arnoldi, assembly GCA_963921515.1. NCBI lineage: Eukaryota > Metazoa > Chordata > Amphibia > Caudata > Salamandridae > Calotriton > Calotriton arnoldi. The sequence continues at coordinate 667,056 of CAWUFW010000506.1, read as the reverse complement.
TGTACACCATTGCCCCCTAGTGCTACATCTAGGCTCAGCAGGTCCCATAGCAAACACTTCACATTATTTATAGCTTAAGATGAAACTGGTATTACAGCATGCCTCATAGGGTGGCGCCACCAGTGGGACACATCAAAGGGCTGGATGGGTAAGACCATGGACGCGCCGTGCAATTAATATGCATTAACGTGAGTTAAGAGGAGCGTTTGGACAACAGCAAAGATTCAGAAACAAACAGTGACACATGTTAGATACACAAATACTAAACCTGAAAAGGATCTGAAGATAGATAACAGGTGCAGATGGGGATTTACCAACAGGCCCCAGGAAAGGGAAGTGACTACATGAAGCTTCTGACCAATCTGATGACTTTACAGAGTTGACCCCTTGTCCCACCTGTAGCCCATGTCAAGGGCAGCATGGCTGTTGCTGGGGACCAAAGAGTGGAGAGTGGTGTCGAGGATTCATAGAGCCATGCCTCATTTCCTTGTGCTGGGACGAGGGCAGCCACCCACCCCACTTTACTACTACCAGTCCAAAACCTGTATACTACATAACACATGCAGAATAAATATTGAGGCATAAAATGAGTCGATTCAGGTGACAATAAAGATGCTGCAACTTAATATTGGCTTTAAAATTGAATGCAAGTTATATTTTTAGACCTTTACAAAACATTGTATCGGAAGGCCCGAACTAGAGTGCACTTGATTACACCAGCCACCAAGCCTGCTAAGGATTTGGTCTGGAGACTTTAGAGCCACAATCACATAGTTAGGAGTTAACCCATATTTCTCAGACTTCCTTTGGGCATTTGGAATAATAGTTTGATAATATAATACATCTGGGTATAGGCAAAACCTTGAACTTTCAACTTTAGACCTTCTACTGTTCTTACCCGCCCCGCATATAAGGTGAGTTAATGCAGCCGCGTGACTTCTCTGGTACAGCCGTACTTACACTACCTGAATGGGAGACTGCAACCACAAAGATATATATATATAAACATGGAAGAAATACTTGTGTTAAAAATAAAACACTTGTTACTACCATATTGTGAGGCCATAACATTTATCATTGTATATAACAAAAGACCATGACAAACTGATTGATGATAATCATGAAGACGCAGTACTGCATTTATAAATCATATTCGTGCTCCATAAATGCCAATTGTGAGGAAATGGGGTGTATTATATTGTGTGCAGTAGTGCAAACTCCCCGTATAATAAACTCACCAACCCCTTTAGGAACATTGGGTTTCGTCTACCAAACCCTCAGCTCAATCCTGGGTAGCTGTGGCACTGAGCAGCAAGGCTTACACAGAAGAACAAGTGTAAAGCATTTAACCAGCACCAAAACAATTGAAGAAGAAATGGACACGATACCCAAGAAATCCAACACCAATTTATAAAAATAAGTTGTATTTTTATAAGAATTTGGACACTAGAACGAAAAAGATCCACTAGAGGTGTCCGGAGATATAGATTTTACAAGCAATAATAAATCAGTGCAATTTCCTTCAACTGCGAACAAGCCTTGGCAAAGTCAACGAATTGGACACAAACATTTTCAAAGAAAACGTAGGTAAAAGTCAATGCGGTCGGTTAGATGTACTTGGGGTGACCAACTCCGGCAAGGAGCTAGTCAGGGGGATCAGCAAGATCCTCAAGAACAGTTACCTTCACAGGAGAAGCCGTCCTTCAACAGTTCCAGTCACTTTATCCACGATGCGATTAATTCCTATGGAGTGGTCCTGATGCAAAGGATGAAGGATGCTGAAGTTGCTCTAAGGATATTGTGGATGCGACGCAGTCCATGGGGGTCTTCCTACAGGGATTCCTTGGTACACAAAGATGGAGAGGGGGTCCTTGTTGCAGGGTTGACGTACCACAAAGTCCTCTGCTGTCTGGCCGAACTCCAATCACAACTGTGCTACCAGTCGCCCGTTGTCGTCACAGGCCAATTCCTCCTGGGCCTATAACTTTCCTTCTGAGGTTCCCAGCACCTCTCCTGCAGCACTCCAGGGCTCAACGAATTCTGGTGCAAATCTGTGCATCGAGTCTTGGTCCTCAGTGCTGCACGGAGGAGGTGGTAGCGACTTGAAGACTTTGGGCTCCCAACTTGCCCCAGCAGGCTCCTTCAGCTGGTGTGTCCCTGTGCTGCGAACAGGAGGCCAGTCAGCTGGCCCTTGGAGTTCTCTTGGCTTGACTAGGCTCTGGATATGACTTCTACTTCAGCAGGACACAGCAGGCACAGTCCCTCTCTTCGCTAGCCACCAAGTGCAGCAGGTGCAGTCCTTATCGGTGCAGCCTCTCCTTGCAGTTCCCTTGGTACAGCATGGCAGTCATCCTTTGGTCCTTCTTCCAAGTCTTCGAGATCTGAGGTCTAGGTGCCAGGGGTACCCCCTTTATGCTCTTGAAGTGCCTTCAGGGCAGGATGCGGTAGTTAGCCAATGAGCTACCAGGTTCACTCCAACTTGGTGACCACTTTGTGTGGATTGTGGCATCTGGCTGTCCCAGGATGCACCATTCTGCCTTCTCCCATGATGGCGAGACCCTTCTCCTGCTGTGCAGACCTCACTAGCCCACCCCTAGGGTGTGACTACCTCAGGACTACATGCCCCTGGGCAACCGATTGACCAACTGGTTTCCCCTCTCTGCTTCCCGTGCCAGTCTGTCTACCTCAACAATGGGGCAGCGCTCCCAGGTGTCCCACATCTTCTCTTCAAAGGTGGCTTCACCTTTGAAGTAAATGATAGTTTTGCGTGTTTTACTACCAGGATATGTAGAGCACACGTCCTGCTTGTCTCATAAGTGTCACTCTGCCTTTGGGGCTCAGTAGGCCTGCCAGAGGGGTGACTTACACACATGCCATGGGTAAGTGGGTGGTGGCTTTGCCATTGCTTTCAATGACAAAGTTGGCTAGCAGTGCATGACTGCCCTACCAGTCTGCAGTGGCAGACTAGGGGACTTGTGTTCTTTGGGGGACCTCCAGGGTGGCAAAATCAGTGTTGCAAGCCCTGGGGTCCCCTCTAACTTACATGCCCTGGGTACCAGGGTACCATTGACTAGGGACTTACAGGTAAGTTAGCCATTTCCAATTGGGTATAACTAATTCTACATACACTTTAGGGTCAGGGCACTGGCATTGAGGTCTGGTTAGCAGGCCTCAGTGCACTCTCAGAGTCAGAAAACCAGCAGCATAAGTTGAAAAATGTGAGGGTGACCATACAAAAGGAGGCATTCCTTACATCAGTTATTATTTATAATAAACCAAACATGACCATCCATTCAAAAATATAAGAAAATAATTTCCATTCAGGCATTGAAATTGCCACCATACAGATACACAGAATTCATCAATGTAGTCAATAAATGGGTCATGACCAGATTACCTTGCTGAATTAAATAATAAGCATATGGTTATAATTTCATGTTTGTAAAGTATGTTAATGTCTAACTATGAATATCAATGAGCATAGCCTTAAATCACAAAAAGTACTCTAATTGCGGCAATCATATATGACAAGACTCCACTCACCTGAGACTCGGATCTGCAGGAGCGAAGATAGTCCTCCCAATACCTCCTAGGAACAATCCTCTACACCCAATAAAGAATAGGTGTCTGTGGGTTGTGCCCGAGGTGAACAGGGGGTAGAGGATGGAAAGGGTGAGGAGGAAGAGAAGACAAAACTCTTGGATTCGACACTACAGCAGACATGTCCCTCAGTCTGAAGACCCAGTTTCCCTATGTCTGGTTTTCCTATAAAAATACAAAGACACAATCAAGGGTTTGTGAAACAAAAAATATAATGCATTCAAACATGGACCTGATCCCACCTCCAGCAATCACTCACCCAATGAATAAAAGACGTGTCAACAAGAAATCTTCACCCTTTTAGTTCAAAACACTAGGTAATGATTTTGTTGTTATCCAGTAAATTACAATCCAGGTGTGACAAAATACAAAGTTTGTTGTGTAGATTTAAAGACTGTGCCACCAATTCCTTATTAGGAAATATTATTGGTTGGAGCAGCACGCTCAGTGCACTGAACTGTTTGCAAGATGGTATAGTTACTTTTCTTTGTTTTTTTGGTGCCGTTGATTCAAAGGATGCGATGCAGGTTACCAGGGGATTCCAGACGCTGACTAGAGAGCGAAGCAGAGAGAGGAGCGGATCAGACTGAGGAGCTGAAATGAAGGTAAGGAACTCCAGGTAGGTTCTCGCGGTAGAGGGAAACAGGATGCGGGGAGCGGGGCAAAGACAACAGGACTCAGGGAAAAAAGAAGTGCGGACAGAGAGCTCCCGCTACAGGTCTTGAAGCAAAGCATGGCTACTGACTCAGATGCAACATTTGAACGGTGCCATGTCCAAGATGGCTGCCAGATCACGTGCAAGTACATATCCTCATGATGACGCGAGTGTGATCTCGGCACCAGACCTGCAAGAACCTGGCACAAAGGTACAGGACCGGGGGTCGTGGTCACAAAAAGCCGCAGTATAGATATCCAGGAGTGGTGGTGAGGTCTAGGGGGGTCAGATGATCGGAACGAATTACACTTACAACCCGCGCACCGCACAAGCACAGGTTGAGCGAGCCATAATAATATACATGCCTATAAAGACAGCATAGTCATAACAACTAACAACGCAACTGTGTTTCCTGTTTCATCACCCTATGTGCAACCACTAAATGAATATACGCAGTTATCATATAAGTATATTTGATCAATTAACATATTGCTCATGATTTGCTGTTAGTCCTATAAGTGAGCCTGACATTGCTTTAAGATTCCTATCACGAGGTAACTGTCAGTCTGAAATACATTAAAAAAATGCATATAGAATGTCAACTGCCAATTAAGTAATATAACAATTCCTATATAAGTGCCTCAGTATATGGCACAGGACATCCATATCATACCAATTTACACACCTGTGACATGGATCATTTGCTCCAGTGGGCTGATATAATCTGTACTCGTCAATTCATGTACAACATGAGTAAAGAGCTGTATGATACCACATCAGTGATCAGGGTAAACAAATTCATAACTAACCGCAATACAAGCATGGAGGGTAACAGGAATCCAATGGAAATAGTTCAACAAACATGCACATGCAATTCTTCATCATTATTCAAACCTGTAGGGTATATGGATTCCACTTACTTAGAATCTTTCTCTGTCCCCTGCAGGTTCTTTAAGAGTGATCCTGATAATACAAAAATATTTCAAATGTTCAACATTTCCTTCATGAACCAACGCAAAATGTCTAACCACTGGCTAGCTCGCTTCTGCATTTTTAACAGCATGTATATGTTCTAAAGTCCATTTGCTACCCAGGTATCTAAATCTGTATGGGCATTCCAGCTATGTACCAACCAAGTTCTAACTATGTACCAACAGGTCTCTACATTACCTTGCTTCGCCTAAAGTTGAAAAGACTGTGTGGTTACTGCAGGTGAAAAGGTTTAGGAAATGTGGCTACTGCAAGGCCTGTAGAACTAGTGAGAAAGGAAAAGATTATGAGCTTCAAACAGGGAAAAAAGAGGATTATCATTAGTTACATCATATGCAGCACTAACTTTTGTATTTATAGCCTACGCTGTCTTAATAGCTCTCACCTGATAGTGGCGAAACCATGGAAACCCTGAATTCCATATATGATGTTAGCCTCCAAAAACATCCTGCCAGCAAACATCCAAATATAGGTCCACGAGCGGGTGTAATCGGCACGTCGTGCTGATTTTTAGTGTCAGGAGCATGTTCCACGCTGCAAAATCAGTACAAATGGCACCATGTGGCTCGACAGAGGGCATTGCTTATTTGCTGCTACTTGTATATATTTTCAACTCGTGCTGCAGCTTTCTCACTGCAAACAGTTGCGACCTCCCACGTTGAAAAAATCTCACCGGGTGCCATCCTAACGCCCGAAAATCGCGATAGGGGATGCCAATTCTCACAAGCGAGAAAAAACTCTGCAATACTGCGGCGGTTGGCTGAGTTTGGCAGGAACTCCATGTTACAAGAATAACGTGGAGTGGGCAAAACTCTGCAAACTCCACCAGCGGAGCGGAATTTATCGCCCACCCGTACACCCAAACTTCTGCACATATCCCCAGTTCACAGAATCCAGCTCCGGCCACGAATCCTTAAGTCAGGATATAACTTCAAATCACTGATTCTCACTTATTTTGAATAGCTCACCAGAAGTAAAAATGCTAAATGCTACTTGATAGCTAGTTACTATTATGTGTAGTTTGCACTCAAGGCTGCTTAATGAAGAATACTCTGTCTATGCAATGTAGCCCACATATATGCTTTTATAATTTGATGTAATTAATTTGGATTATTTTGTGTTTTTGGTTGTGTACTGTGTGTTTATGATTGTCTTCAACCAAATCGAAATGATGAAAACTAACCAGGAGTTGTGAACCCCAACAACAGAAGGCGCTTGGCTGTTGCACTTGCGTATAAGGGCATGATCTAAAGTTTGATGGACGATATTCTATCACCTTCTGGCGGACATTATGTCCATCCCCTTAACAGACTACCATCTAACAGATTTAGAGCTCACCGCGGGTAGAGATAGCATGAACTCCAGACAACCTCTGCACATGCATATAGTAGACCTAAAAATGTTTGCATACCTTAGAGCTTATTCCACGGTGCTGTTGGCAGATGTTGTGGTCAGTGTGCTTCTTTTAAGAAATCAATGTTCACGGGTAGCACAAAACAAATAAAGAAGAAATACATAAACACACCCATCAATGCAAATAACGAAGCAGTGCCTGCTAGATTTACTTCCTGTACATAGTCTTGCTGATGTCACTCTTACAATATAGAAGAGACTTTGCCCTCGCCCCATCTGTCGAGTTTGTGACTGTGGATCTCCAAAGTACTGTGGATCTTAAGTGGAGGGTCAGATCTTAGACTTTTTGCAGCAGTTTCATCTAAGTAGTTTCACATCATACTGTACACTTAAAAACGATTTCACAAGCTTTTTTGCACGAATCATGTTACACTTAGTTGCGCAAATATTTGCATTTGTACTTGCAGATGTCAGATCCTAATTCTGTGCAAATGTACCCCACTACTTCCACTTAAGACAGAAGAAAATCTGCAAAATAGGCGTAGCATTTTGTTGGGGTGAGTCTGCGATAGGGAGGTAAGAGGCTGTAGGGAATGGGTATCCAACGCAGGTCCTAGAGGGCCGGGTACATGCCATATCTTTATGATAACTACAGAAATTTGAAAGAGTTCAATTTGGATTCAATACATGTGAATTTTTGTATTGTGCATATCCTGAAAATCTGGCTTGGATCAGCCTCCTAGTCTAACTCTGCACTCCCCACCCCATGTGGGGGGAATGGGGGCCTCTCTAAATGGAGTTGTTTTCCTTGTTCAGCAATAAGAGGAAACAGGATTGCCTGTTCTCAACAGAGTTTCTGTTCTAGTAGACAATCTGCAGCTGTATGGCTCCTGGTGACAGGTCAACTCCATGAATTCTACAAAGAATAAGTGGTTTATTTAGAGCTGGATGGAAATGGTTCATAATGGGTCATATGCCAAGAATTGACCAATGTCCAATCAGCGCAGCTCTCAGTTCCCTCACCTTAGGTTGAGAGGTGGAAAAACCCTCTCAACTAGACATCCACATATTGGACTGGTGTAGAAATACCCTCCATAAATTGGGTGGGACTTAGGACGCCTTGTGGGACCTTTTTTTCCTTTTGACATCCATTATGCACAACCTGGCCGTACTTGTGGATAGTTTACAGTTTCCTGTGAAGTATGGGTTTCATCATCATAATGACAACACCCAGTCCCCAAAGCACTCTACAGGGCTTTTCCTTAATTAGGGGATTATGCGGCATATTTCTATACATTAGGCGACACAGTTATCTAAATTATGAGGCAAAGAAACTACATGATGCAGTATATTTTCTGGGAGCATTTTTTTCATTCATTTTAGCTAGAAACTATTTTTTTGTGTGAAATCTGCAAATTATGGGGTAAATTATGTGGCAAATGTAAATTCATAATTTTGTAGTAAATGGTGCATCTGCAGAATTGTATAAATCCCTCACCATTGCCCATTGTTATATTCATGGAGGGTAACCAACACCTAAACATTCTAATTACAAGCGTCCATTGGTAACTGCACTTTGAAGGAAATAGCTTTTTCAAGCTCAATACCCCCAAATAAACACGTAATATAAACATATGTAACAGATGACAGTGTAATATGGTCCTACATTGCCGTCTTTGGGTTCTGGTGACAGTAATGCTAGATCTATACCCAGAAAGTGTGCTTGTGATTTGGTGTAAATCTGTTCAGCAGTTTTTGAGAAATTAAGGTTCAAAATGTATGTATATTTCACGCCGCTGTACTATTGCAGAGGACCTGCAAGGATTCGCGATTCCACGAGTTCAAACTACACCATCTGAACTTCAGGTTCTGGCCACCATTTTAGAACTCGGGGACTCGATCTCTGTGTCCTAGAGTAAAAAAACATATCAGTAGGCAGGGTAGGGGTTCGAGATTCCAAAAAAACACAGATTCACCAAAATGCCCAGCGAGGACCCCGTGTGACTTCGTATGGGAACAAGGGATCCATGGAATCGCAAAAAGAAAAAAAGGCACTGCACCCAACACCACGTCGTGCACGCCAAAGGTGTGTACAGCAAAGGGTCGGTATAGTAAGGTATGGTAATTTATTACTTAACGTTACAAAAACGTCGAAATTCACTGAAAAAAATCAGTTCAAAGTGAAGTTATAGCTAAGTATGGTAATAATATCTTACTTCACATTAAAAAAACTTACATATTCACTGAAAAAACAAAAGGTTAAAGTAACGTTAGAGTTAGGTGAAAATGTACATTAAAACAAAACGTTTTAAACTATAAAATCCACAGAAATTCACCAGTTATAGTTAAATGAATAAACTATAACACACGTCCTCCTCATGCACTGCTTATTAGCTCACATACTACATCTCTCATGACACATTGTATGACATCACAAATAACATCAGTGATGACATCTGAAATGACATAATTGATGACAATAGTGTGCAAGGCAGGGGCGCGAGTAAGGTCGCTGACCAAGGCGGGCTGCGATTTAATAGGTGTATTCAAATCCAGAATGGGTAAGTAGTACCAACATTAAGCTACTGAAGTGTGAAAATGTTAATCATTCATGACTCAGTAATTTAAGGGGAAACACAACTTGAGATAAGGCAGCAGAAAACAGAATTTTAGAACCTCCCAGGATAACTGTTTGGACCATCGATTTTCTGACAGACCTAACCCAGACACAATACATGAGATACAATTTTTGTTGCTAGTTGAATCACTCCACTTTCTTCTCTGTCTGATAGCAGACAGGTCATAGGGGTGTAACCTACTGTATGTACACTTGAGTTGAATTCCAAAGTAACAGGCGGTAACTAAAGCAAAGCCGCTGAGAGAGGGCAGGCAGGCCACCTTATTTACTTATAGCTTTACGTATAGATGCATTCCACTGACGTAAAAGTAAATTCCTGTCTGAATGTCGCATTTTTGCGCCGGTTCTATGTGTGGGTAGAGAGGACATTTGTTCTGCATGCGAGGCTTATGCAGCGTTGTTCTCCTCGGCGGTGTTCTCCTATGTGTAGAAATGTCCCGTGTGTGTGTGTGATTAAAATGTTATACATACAAACGTTCCCATTCCAATAAGCACAACAGAACATTCTTCCATTATTGTACATCAGTAAAAATGATTTTTGGCACAGCAGAAAAATGTGGCCAAGATCCTAACCTGCAAGTAATTACATTTTTATTCCGTTGCATGGTATTAAATAGCTTGTGCCCTCCCGTGGAACAATTTAAATTAACCCAGTCAAGTTTGGACAGGACAAATTATTCACATATGGACAGAACAGTACTCTCAAGTTCTGGAAGTACAATGAATGTAGAAATATTTATTTTGTTAAGGAGGAGAGTCTGAGTTCTTTTATCAGCACTACAAATAAAAAAACTTTTTTGTCTTATAGGCAGGTCATAAACTGTGTCATTTATTGTTTGGTAGAGGACCGCCCACCAAATCTAGAAATTCCCTGCCGCCTCCATCAAAAACTGACTCGACCTTACCTTTTCAGTCCAATCTCAGGAGAAGCTGTGGGTGATGAAAAAGGCAGGACATTAAACAAAAGCAAAAGAGTTCTCAACTAAAACCAATTAAGTAGAGGGTAAAAATAAAATATTCTTCAAGAGAAGAACGCCAAACATTGTCGTTTGCTGACATTTGGTAGGCCCTGCCAGAGCAATAGCATATTTCCAGGAGGGTTGACACTTAGACAGCACTTTAATAGCTTAATTCGTATTTTTCTAGAATATCCAGTAAAAAAATGGGGTTATCAGCAAAATACAGCCTTTTAAAATAAAATTGGAAGACAATAAATGCATGAAGCAATCACTTTAATAGTATTCTAGAGTGGTCCAGACTATCTATAAACTATATCCAAACAATTATTAAAGCAAACAGTGGCAGAATTATCATGATATTGAAGATTACAGAGGATTTAAAATAACATTTGTACAAGCAGCGCCTTCTAGCTCTTTCGGAATTGAAACATGAATACATGTCTGGCATTTCTCTGTGTGAAAGAGGGAAACTAATTCTAAGCCCGCCTTAATGCACGCTAGTGTAATAAGACCCCAATAATGAGACCTCCCCCCACCAATAGACGGACATAATTAGATTGCTTTGGGCCCCGTTACCACTGCACCTGTAGCACCACTGATAACTAAGCGGCTAAGAGATCAAGATGGCTTTAAATTTCAATTGTGCTCGAGCTCCGCTCGAAACAAGAGTTAAAGTTCAAACAATCCCGCCAACCCAAAGCATTATGTGTTTGGCAGACTGCCAGCACGTCGCACCAGAAAACAGCAACACACTGGCCTTTTCTTGTCACACGACTTTGCTGGAGGTCACTTGAAAAGAATTCGACAAACCTGAGCCAGTGCTCTTTCGATAGCCTCACACGCCCCAAGTGCGCAGATATTGTCTGTGGAGAATGTCTCCGTTATGATGCTTAGTATTGTACACGTTGTGCGTCACCCCAGCGACGTCGTGCGTCAATCCATGGAAAGTTCGAGCGCGGTCACGACGTCACGCACATCAGTTGTGTTTTGAGTCTTTTTTTTATGGTGCTAGGGCGGAAGAGAGTACACGCTTTCAGAGAAACATTGCTAAGTTGTCACAGGATCGAAAGAGAAACGTCCAGGAGCAAGTTTTAATCAGTGCAGCAGAGTACTGGTCCAACAGCTAATGACCAGTTTAACAGCCTCCCCACATTCCATATTCCACAACTTTACCACAGCACACGCACATAGTGCCAATATCGGTAACACACTCCCCATCACACATACAGCAATCTCCTGATGAAATAAACAGACAAGACACCTTCTTCGTAGAGAAAATTGCTGCAGGTTTATTTGCATACCAAAATATGCCAACATGGTGGGTTAGCTTACGGGCGATCCCAAGGGCAGGCAGCCCCTCTGCCGCCTGCCCACCTGAAGAGCCAAATTGCACCGTGGCCCTAGCCCAGAGGTCTTCAAACTTTTGTAGGTTGAGCCCCCCCAGCTGAATTTTTTTAAATGTCGGGCCCCCCCCACCACCTGACAGAAATTTCTGGAATCTGGTACACTACATAATTGACCGCCACCCGCATATCCCGGGCCATATCCGGCAAATAATGTTCAACGCAATAAGAGTTTAGTTAACTGTAGGTTTGTGAGTGGGTGTGGTTAAATGACAGAGGCTTATTACACAGCTCAAAACAACATTTTCCAAGATAAAATGTGCGCAAATTGTGAGTGCACGGTGAGCCATGCTACAGTGAGAGAGTAGGGTAAGAGGAGTGACTGCAGGGTGAGTGAGGTGACCTTATGAATTTGGGTGCGGATGTAAGTGCAGAGTGGGACAAATGAATGTATGGTTAGTGATAGGCTTAGTGGAGTGAGATTGCAGAGTGAGCAGTGAGGGGGACAGGTGAGTGAAGTGTCACATGAATACAGGGTGAGTAGTGTGCTCGTGTGACTGCAGGGTGAGGTACAGGGCGAACAGCGCAAGTGCATTGTGAGTGCAGAGTGACCACTGTGAGTGCAGGGTGAGCGGGTGAATGGTGTGAGTGCATGGGGAACAGTGTGAGGGCATTGTGATCGCTGTGAGTGCAGGGTGAGCGTGAAAGTGAAGGGCGAAAATGAGGAGTGTGTTGTCTGAATGTAGAGTGCATTCACAGACACTTGAAGTATGTCAGCATGTTATTGACGGCATAGGATTTCACATACAAGTTAAACTATTGCTATTATGGCATTAACCAGGGATCGAGGGTGGAGGAAATAAATAACGTGGTGATCCTGCAACAAACTTCCAGTTTTATGATTAGGGTTGCCAGCTCCTTATTTTGATGTCCCAGACGGTACAAAAATAAGCAGTCACCTAAAGCTGTATTTTCAGCACTTATCTGTGCATACTTCGAACAGCAAATATAAATAGAAAGCACTTTTAATTGTGTTCTAGGGCTGCCTGAAAGATCCATGACTGAAAGGGAACAAAGACAGAAAAAAGTCATATTACAAATGAATACATACTTCTTTATTTATAACCCGTATTTAGTGCCAAGACAAGCAATTTGCAGGGTGTTTATACAACATATGGCTGGCATTTTTCTTTTGGCAACTTGAAGCCCTTCTAGCCCTGTGGGTGTTGCTGCCTGCCTGTATAATTCTAAAAGAAACTACGTATTTTCCAGCTTGGCTGCTGTGCTCTTCTAAATGCAGCCCAAGTGCAACATTCCACACAATTGCCTGGGAGGCCTATGTAATTGTTGAACTCCAGTACGGGAATATTTTAGATAAAGTTAAACATTCCCCAAATATTTACAAACAGGTTTGAAATGGTGTAATTTAGCTTCTCTTTGCAGACCCAGGGGCTGCTGCCCTAAAGGTACCTCTGAAGACATCCCCCTGGGATGGTGGCGTGCCCCCCCTTGATTGAAGAACTCTGACTTAAGTGTACCCTAACACCTCATTCCACATTGTACACGTCACACCATTGCCCCCAAATCTTTTGGTATTTCCATGTGTGGGACTCTTAAAGTCAACGGGTCTCCTGAGAAGTGCAGAGCTGCCATGGTTTCAGATTGCTATGTGTGACATTTTCATAATGTTAGTGTCTTATGAGTGACATTTCAACGACTATGAGTGACACTTTCTCGCAAGCAAAATCAAGCAAAGAAGATGAGGAAACATAAATATCAGAAATCACACCCAGTTGAGCAACGAGAAACTCTTACTCTAACCAACATCATTGCCAGCTCCACACCATCCCTTTGCAAACCGTGCAATAATGATTGATATACAACTGAAACAGTGCAGCCCAGCACTGGAATCCGACAGCCCAGAAGGGTTCCAGAGTGGGTGAATGATCACCACGTTGCAGGACAGCCCTGTAGCATCCAGGACATAAGTGCCAGCCCCCGTCCACCTGCCCTGCGGAGCCACATCTTGAGGCACTTACATTTTGAGGGCGAACTATTCCCCGATCCGTTTTGCCATGTAAATATCCTCCATAACCTCCAATTTTCTCTACCAAGCAGTCCATTCTTCCGTGGGCGAGCACTCGGTCCAGTACTTACGCGTCGCTCTCTTGCTTGTCCGGAAAGAGAAAGTGAAACTTCTCATGGCAATGCAACAGGAAGCGCCACTAATGAAGGCTGCACCAGCCAGAATAAAAGCATGTTGAAAACCATACACAGGTGCGTGTGGTTTGTTTGCGTTTGGTGTGATTGCCATATGTATTGTGTGGTATAAATACCAACGAGGTCACCTGCAGACAGGCTAGATTGCTTACCGGCAGTGCAGCAATGCGCAGATAAAGCGCTGTGCGCGAGGATGCTTTTAGGCGCGCATTGTGATCAAAACCTTCGTTACGGCCGAACATCAGCCCAACATCCCCCCCACCCCCGACTTTGAGAAAGCCCTCTTACCTGTGCAAATTTCAGCAGTCCTTCACAGAGAGGCGACGGGAAAACGTAGGAAAGCCTTTACAGGAAACCAGGAAGAAAAGGCAGCAAAAGTGGAATGCAGGAGCTTTATGCCCGCAAATTTCGCGGCACTTCCTACAATCTCAGCTGCTGTCCCCCTCATTGGTGGAACGTCACTGTTCCTGCGTGCTGATTGGAGAAAGCGGGAGCAGCAGCCAATCAAAAATCCCCATTTGAAATGGGTGATAACTTGCGACGTGGGACAGAGGAAAAACAAGACAACAACGGTAAGATTTTCGGGTGGAGTGCGCGCCCCCCCTGGGATGGTTGCGCGCCCCCCCTGGGGGGCGCGCCCCACAGATTGAAGAACACTGCCCTAGCCAATCGGTGCTTACCAATTTTGGGGGAGGGTTTACCCCCTCCCACCTGTGGACCGTCAGTCCACGCATCTACTCACGCCCCCCGAGGAGGGGGACGCAGCGTTCCAGGCAGCCCCCGGTTGCTCAGGATTAC
>CAWUFW010000506.1:0-47500 GCA_963921515.1 Calotriton arnoldi | reverse complement strand
GGTTGCCTTCTCCGCACTTGTCCCATTCAGCCACGACCTGCCTCGTTAAATCTGGTGACTACTGATGGCGCAGGCATGGCGTGCTTCCTCTCTGGGCTGCGCGCCGGTGCCCGCTCCGCCACGGCGCTTTGGTGTCCAGGTCCTGCTGCCTCTGCCATATCTTGATGCCACCAGACACTCTCCCTCAGGCCGGCTGAGGCGTCCCGCCAGCAGCGGAGCACTCGGGAAAAGTGGAGGGACCTGGCTCTCATAGGCACTGCTCCCTAGAACACTCCCATCCCAGGTTTCCACAGCTCCGCTTCTGCTGGTCAGCTGCGATACCGGGCACTGGCGGTGCACTCTCTGGTATTCGTTTCGGACATAACACGCAGATCCCTCGACGACCGCCCACAGGTAATTTTAAAAATCTTCTCAAAATATTTCAGCACACCGCCCCCAGCTCCATTAGTGGAGGCTGTGTACGGGCGTTGGGCATTGAAGTGTTCCCCCACATCTGTGTTGTTCTTGTGTTTAAGTTACAGTGTGCAAATCAGTGTGCTTTATCCCGGTGCTGGTGGGTTTCAGTTTCCATGTCCTGCTCTCCATGACCACATTATTGTGATGTCCCTGCCTGTTTCAGGACTATAAGTGACATTTCAGTGTACAGCTTTCTCTGACCAGCAGCAGTGTGTTCTTTTTCCTAGCTCATTGCATCTCCTGTGTTCCTGACAGTGTATACCCTGCCCCAGGTTACCTGTTTGTCCAAGTATCAGTGTATTCCCTCTCCTTATATATGCCTCTCCCTCTTCAGATATGTTTGTGTGCCCAGTGTCTGCGTGTCCTTCTGTCTCAGTGTCAGTGAGTCCTTTGTCTCAGTGTCAATGTACTTCCACTCTCAGTATCTTCATTTCATGTCTCGTTGTATTCCTTACCTCGGTGCTGGGGTATTCCTTCTATCAATGTCAGTGTAATTCCTGTCTATGAGCTACTTTATTCCCTATCTATATTCCCTGTATCGGTATATTCCCTGACTCACTGTGCTCCCTGTCTGTGTCATTGTCTTCCTTATAGCATTGTATTCCCAGTCTCGGCGTCAGTGTACTCTCTGTCACAGTGCCAATGTATCCCAGTCTTAGTTTCTTTTGTAAGTGTCATTGTATTCCCAGTTTCAGTGTATCCTGTAAGTGTCACTATGTTCCTAGTCTCAATGTATTCAGTGTCACTGTATTCCCCGTCTCAGTGTATTCTGTAAGTGGCAGTGCATTCCATGTTTCGGTGTATTCTACGTCACTGTATTCCCAGTCTCAGTGTATCCTGTAAGTGTCACTATGATCCCAGTCTCAGTGAATTCTGTGTCACTGTATTCCCTAAAGCGGTGTATTCCCTGTCTCGGCCTCAGTGTGCTCTTTGTCACTTTGTCATCGTATTCCCCGTCTCAGTGTATTCTCTAAATGGAATTGCATTCCCAGTTTCGGTGTAGTCTACGTCACTGTTTTGCCAGTCACAGGGTATCCTGTAAGTGTCACTATATTCCCAGCTTCAGTGTATTCTGTGTCACTGTATTCACTGTCTTGGTGTCATTGTTTATCCTGCCTCTGTGTCAGTGTAGTCCGTCTCTCAGTGACACTGTCTTCTCTGCCCCATTGTATTCCCTTTCTCCATTTATTTCCCTCTCTAAGTGCCAGTGTATTCACTGCCTCAGTATCAATGTATTCCTGGTCTTAGTGGTGATATGTCTCCTGTCTCTGTGTTGGCGTGTTCCCTCTCTTTGTCACTTTATTCCCTGTCTCAGTGTCAGTTTATTCACTATCTCAAGTCGGTGTATTCCGATTGCCATTGTCTGCATTCCCTGTCTCAGTGTATTCCTTGTCTCAGTGCCACTGTATTCCCTGTCTCAGTGTATTCCTTGTCTCAGTGCCACTGTATTCCCTGTCTCAGTGTATTCCTTGTCTCAGTGCCACTGTATTCCCTGTCTCAGTGTATTCCTTGTCTCAGTGCCACTGTATTCCCTGACTCAGTGTATTCCTTGTCTCAGGGCCACTGTATTCCCTGTCTCAGTGTATTCCTTGTCTCAGTGCCACTGTATTCCCTGACTCAGTGTATTCCTTGTCTCAGTGCAACTGTATTCCCTGACTCAGTGTATTCCTTGTCTCAGTGCCAATGTATTCCCTGACTCAGTGTATTCCTTGTCTCAGTGCCACTGTATTCCCTGACTCAGTGTCAGTGTATTCTTTATCTCGTAGTCCCTGTGTCAGTGTCAATGTGTCTCCTGCCTCATTATATTCCCCGTCTCAGTGTAAGTGTTCTCCTTGTCTCAGTGTATCCCACTCTCATTGTCATTGGTTTTCTTGTCCCTCTGTATTCCACAGCATTCCCTGCCTCACTGTGTTCCCCGTGTCAGTGTACCCCCTGTCTCAGTGTCAATTTATTCCATGTCCCACGACATTGTCCTTCCCACTCAATTTGTAACTTGACTTGGTGTCAATGTATTCCCTGTCTTGGTGTCAGTGTATCTGCTGTACCAGTGTCAATGTATTCCCTGGGTCGGTTTATTCCCTGTCTCCGCGTATTGCCTGACTCGGTGTCAGTTTCTTCCTTGTGTCAATGTATTCTGTACTCCAGTGCCAGTGTTTTCCTATTTCCTGTGTCACTGTATTTACAGCCCCAGTGTCACTGCACTCCCTGTTTCAGTATCGGTGATCTCCATGCGCCTTTGTGTTCTCTGTCTCAGTGCCAGTGTATTTCTATTCCATGTGTCACTGAATTCGGTGACCCAGTCTCACTGTCCCCCATGTCCCAGTGTCAATGTGGTCCCTGTGTGTTTTCCGTGTCTCAGTGTCAGTGTGTTCCCTGTATCTGTGTTTTCCCTGTCTCAGTGTCAGTCTATTTCCTGTGTCTGTGTGTTCCCTGTCTCAGTCAGTGTATTCCCTGTGTCTGTGGGTTGCCTGTCTCAGCATCACTGTATTCCTATGTCTGTCTTCCCTGTCTCAGTATAAGTATATTCCTTGTGGCTGTGTTCTCCCTGTCTCAGAGTCTGTGCATGCCTTGTGTCTGTGTGTTCCCTGTCTCAGTGTCAGTGTATTCCTTGTGTCTGTGTGTACCCTGTCTCAATGTCAGTGTATTCCTTCTGTCTTTGTTTTCCCTGTCTCAGCGTCAGTGTATTCCTTGTGTTTGTGTTTTCCCTGCCTCAGTGTCAGTGTATTACCTGTATCTGTGCTCTCCCTGTCTCAGTGGCAGTATATTCGCTGTCTTTGTTTTCCCTGTCTTAGTTTCAGTGTATTCTCTGTGTCTGCGTTCTTCCTGTCTCAGTTTTAGTGTATTTGCTGTGTCTGTGCTTTTCCTGTCTCTGTGGCTGTGTTTTCTCTGACCAGTGGGGCCTCTACAGTCACTCACTTATCAGGCTCCTGAAAGGTCAATAAGTCTTGGGCAGTCAGTCACATGTGATGCCTATGTCAAAGAGAGGCTACCAGATTTAACCTCTGTCTAAACACTTATAAGGTCCCAAAGGCGAGACCTATTGGCTATGCCAATGCTTGTTGTTTTTGAAGCCACGGACTGTTCGGAGCTGGAAATTCATTCTGGCATGTGGGCTGCTGCCATGTGGAAGGAAATAGTTCAAAAAGCTCACCCACCGCCATGTCCAGATGCTCGCCGCATCAGGACCAGATCAAAGCCTCTGCGGGACCCGCCTGGTTGTCGGTCAGGCGGCTGTGGCCGGGCCTTCAGCGGGGCTCGGAGGCTTGAAAGGAGGGCTGTCAGCTCACGGGATGCGGGGCATCCAGGGGTGTCCTGCTGGCCCAGGCACTGCCTGGACTTGTGCTGTTTGCTTTCAAAGAAATCCTCCTTTCTTGGTTTCATCCAACTGTACGTGTGATCCGCGTTAAAAATAAATAAATAAAAATAAGTGGAGGTGGCCAAAGTTTTCCATTGTGGTCGAAAGCCAAGGCAGCCCAGTCTTGGTTTTAGCTCATCTCTCTATCTTCCACCACGCTACACTTCCTGTCTCTTTAACTCACTCTCGTATGCAGTGTTTGATTTGAGCCGGTGGGGCCTGCCAGTACTTGTTTTTAGGGACTGGGGCTTATTTTTCCTCAAGAGATTTTGATCCAGAGCAAGAGAGAGAAAAACACAAACACAGAAGAGAAAGACGAAAAAAACAGTGACAGAGAGAAAACAGGACTGGAAAAAGTGGGTTAAAGAGGCGGGGAGTGCCTGGTTGGGGATGAAAGGGTCATGAGTGAAACCAAGACTGCACAGCCTTAGTGTGTGGCACACTGATGACGCCTGCCTCGGGCTTCTGAGCAAAACTTTTGGCCCCTGCACTTGTTCTTTTACAAATATATGAATTGATGCTTCATCTCGGCTTTCTACCTTTGTCGCTGTTTTCCTATTTTTCTCTTCCTCTATTTTTACATCTTGGCCGTCAAAGTGAGCCCCGGTCATGTGAAGTGAGTGCCAGTGCCTTCGTCTAC
Organism: Calotriton arnoldi; assembly: GCA_963921515.1. Taxonomy (NCBI): domain Eukaryota; kingdom Metazoa; phylum Chordata; class Amphibia; order Caudata; family Salamandridae; genus Calotriton; species Calotriton arnoldi. The sequence goes on along the minus strand of CAWUFW010000506.1, from coordinate 43,049 downwards.
ACGCACAAACTAGGCACTGCTTGTGACGTACTTATCTGCAAGCATCCCTCACGCGGCCATTGTTTCTGCATCACTCATGCTTCAGCGCAGTAGTGGCGTTAACATTAGCCCCCGCAATCCCTGCGGTGCGGAGGGCCCCAAGCTCCAGGGGGCCCCCTCTGGCACTGTGCACGGCCGGCGGGCTCCTGGCCTAAGAGCTCCTGATTGGGTCTGAGCGTGGGGGGCCCCCTCCATGTACTTTGCAGGGGGTCCCCCTGAAGTTTCGATACGCTACTGCAGTGCAGCTCCATGTGTGCCGCTATACAGTGGGCGCGCACCTTACACACGACATCCATTGCTTCAACACCAGGATTCACCATAACCCAATTGCACAAACCATGTGCAACCAAAGGGGTAGTAGTGTCTTACATGGCCATCCACAAAGCTCTTCAAAGCCTTGACAGTGATACAAAGCGCTATATCAATTCCACAGCGCAATTTGGGTGACCAACTAACCCCTGGTCGAGACAGACACTTCTTCAGTACTGAACTTCACAACTACAAATTACTGATTTCATGTGTTACTGGACGCAAAGGAAGACTACAGCACCCAGAATGCATCAGGCTATCACACAAAAGTCCAGGGCGGGAAACAGTGTCCCTAATGACCTAGAGGGAAGAGTTTCCACTAGGCGCTATATAATACAATACCAATCAGTGCAATGTACAGATCTCCTTACTGTTATCAGCAGTAAATTAACAATTCCAGTCTCCAATTTTCCCTGGAACCATTAAACGTAGGGATATTGGGGTGACTTAACTTACTGTATTGGGACAGTTTGGCCTGGATGTCCGGCTGTGTAGTGGCCGCCCTCTGCAGTTTGTATTCTAGGCAGGCGTGCCTAGAAAGTATAGCGCTATGATGCAATGTTCCGCACATGATGGGTGGTATGCTTAAACAAATTTCATCTGAGTGTTCCTAAGGTGAACTTGGTGTTGGAGGGGTGAGGGGCAGTAGTGCTTTTGACTTGTCAGCACTTTGCCTAAAATAGGACCATGGTCTCCTCTGCATGGTTCACGTGGTGAACAAACAAACACTGGCTGATTCAATCAAATGTACGCGCTGGTACTTGAACTATCGTTTGCTTCAAATAACTTCCACCACTAAGCGTATAATAAACTCATCCTCAAACAATCGCCCTATAAAAAGCATTATTGCACAGAACAGAGTAACTTATTGGAATTGTCAATTGAAGCCACAACATGAAAATGCCTCCTGCATGTGTGTTTTTTTATTTTTATTGAGGAACATGGCAGCTTACCAGTTGCCGAGTTTCACTTTTACTATTTCCAAGATGAAAATATTATTTGACGGTCATCCGAGTGGAAAATAAACAATATTAAGAGTTCGCAGAAACGAGGGCGGGAAAGTGTTCTCATTTTAATAGGTTGCAAATGTCTGGTGTTATGAAATCCTCCAGTTTGGACTCGACTGAAAAGGCCCTTAATTCTGCTATTTCTTTGCAAGCGGTCTGGAAGTCAGACCTTTAGTGCAACACTCCCTAATTCACCCTGCGTTTGGCTTGGGAAGGGACTAGAACAGCTGTGGGGCGTCCGGTCAAATATTGCATTCCATGTGGCCAGGACAAAACCAAGAGGAATGGAGGCTCTACACAGACCAGCAAGGAAGAACCTCAAACAAGGAGAGTTAGTTCTAAATATTTTCTTACTTCACAACCTGATGATGGAGGAAGAGGCGCTGCTGTGGAAGCAAGCGATGTGCCTAGAAGCCCTTCGCCACTAGGCTGGCAATGCGTGAACCGGCCCACTATACAAGTGCAAAAGGCCTGTGTCCAGCGCCGGATGGCACCGTGAGCGCCTGGTTATAAGAACTACCATGCCACACACTGTTGTAGTGTGCACACGCAAGCAAGTCAGCGTGCTCCCAGTCGTAGGTTCTTATTGTATGGTAATTGCATTTATATAGTGCTTGCTACACTGGCGGCTCCTCCGCAAAGGTGGAGGAGTGTCGCCCTACTACCATGAAGCAGCAAAAGAAAGGAAAAAATAAAATGATAACGTAATGTTATTATCATTTTATTGCGGCAGCTTGCGTGAGGGGGTGGGGCTGCAGAGCAGGGGAGGAGTGGTAGAACACTCCTAAGTGCACATGGCTGTTTGGCCGGCCCTCTCGGGCCTCCCAAAACAGTCATGCGCACTTTTCCTGTTCCCCATGCAGGCTGCATTACAGCCTGCGTGGAGAACATGCCCACCCCTCCAGCCCATGGCTGAGCGCCGTGTCACAGCGCTCAGTCCAATCACAACGCTGCATTGCAGCGTTGTGATTGGCTGCGGGGAGCGTGGGAGCCCTGGTGCTTCCTGCTTCCTGTTTCTCCCAAGAAGCCAGGAAAAGGACCCAGGAGAAGCGGCGGCAGCCGGCCAGCTAGCTGGCCGGGAGGTACGTGTTTTTTTTGTTTTTTTTTAACTGATTCCCTGCCCCTTCACTGCTGTTTCCAGGTAGCAGCCGCAACTGGCTTCCTATCCCTGAAAAGGCATTGAAAGCACAGTAGTGGATGAGTAGCACGCTTATACTTAGTGGTAGTGCTTGGTTGGAAGTGTGTTTTATCTACCGTGGCCAATGTCAGAAGTTTGTTCATGTTGTACTTGACTAACCTGAAAGGTCCTCTTATCCTGAATGGTCACAGCAGCTCTGAGCTTAGCAGAGGTATCAGTCGCCGGCATAGGTCTTTTATTGTTCTGCCTGGTTGAAGAGGTCCATAATAAGTGCTTCTCTAACTTTCTAAAACCACAACCCAATTTTTAGAACAACAAAATTTCGGGACCCACCTAGCTTTAATGGACATAAGATGGGGCTATTTTTTTAATACTGTTTTTTTTTACATTTATTATAAAAAGTCTGATGACATATACCAGGACTTTTGCATCCCACCAAAAATTGGTTTGTGACGCAGCAGTGGATCTCGACCAACAGTTTGGAAAACGCTACTCTTATAGTGTCCTCCCAGGAGCCACAGAGGAAGGTCCCATGCACTGGAGCGGTAGGTATGTGACCCACAGGCATGACTGGCTATCGGAGCCTGGGTAAATGCTATGCAGAGTTCACTCTGAGTGGCAGGTGAGCGACCCAGAGGCATGAACTGGACACTGGAAACCAGACCTACACTGGAGACACACTCTTACAGAATGCTGTAGAGCGACAGAAGAGGACCTCAGTCCGCGCCCCAGTCCATCCAGGAGTATACAGGGGCAATGGGGAGAGTCCAAAAGATCGACCTAGGAACGACAGTGGAGAAGCCTGCGCCATGTCCTGGTTACATTAAGCCAGGGTATATGACTATAGGGTCCAGTGAAACAGAAAGCTGACAAAGTAGGGGAGCAGCGGTCCCTGCTAGGAGGACCAGTACATCCGCCACGACCACAACCCTCGAGGTCGTCTTTCGAAACCCCGCCCCCCGACCCGGCCCCACCGCTCTTACCTGCACGGGCCGCGCCTGCAGTACCTTCAAACGAGAAGAAAGAGGGAGGAGTAGAAAAGAGGTGAGAGCAGGGGGAAGGCAGGCCAAATGTGGAGTAAGAGCAGGCTGGCTCAGGGGGATATCTCAGAATGAGATGAGTGGGGGTGTAAAGTAAGGGCAGAGGAGGAAGCGTAGGATAATACGCGATGAGAGAGAAGAGGCAATGTAGCCCAAGAACAGGCTCCGCTCATAGGGCACTGAAAAAGAGATGGCAGAGAAGCAAGGAGGTAAGTGGGGAAAGTGTGGGGTCTGAGGGAAGAATGGAGAGAAAGGAGGCTAAAGTGGGAAAAAAGGCAGGGCTCAGGACAGACAGCTAAAACAAGAGAAAAGTATGGAACTGGAAATGTAAAAAAAAAAAAGGGTGGGGGAAAAGAGATGGGAGGGGTAGGCTAGGCACCCAAGCGAAACCAGAGTTCAACACAGATTCATAAATTGGTCTTATTCAAACGAAAGTTAGTGCTGTACAGCAACGCCAAAGTGAACCCCTGCCCAAGCAGTTGGTGCAAGCATAGTCTTTGCAGTGAGTTATGGTTTATGGGTGCTTCCGACACTTAGTCGGCAGGGCCGGACTGGGAACCCAAAGCAGCCCTGGCAATTTTCTCAGACTAGCCCCTAGTGAAGCATTGCCTGGCCCCGGGAGGCTGGAAACGCTTGCTTTCTTATTTTGTTACTGGGGGCCAATATTGCAGCGCTGCTGCAAAACTGCTCCCAGTAACAAAACCAGCCCCCACAGCTGCAGAACCGGCCCCCGCCCTTCCAGCCTCCCGGGGAATCGCCCAATGCCCGGTACGGCCAGTCCGGCCCTGGAACTTCCGGGTCTCCGTGCTCCAATCAATTTGAGGCTTTGCTTCTGGTGAAGTGAAATAAGGCAGAGTGAGCAGTAGGTGGGCATATGTGACTACCATCCTGTATCGGGATAAGCTGTAGTCCTTTTCGTGGTAGTCACCCAAATGATATAAATTTCATATTTTTCTTGTGGGCAGTAAGAGTTTGTTTGTTGATCAATGTGACTGTATTATTCCCCAGTTATGAGCCAGGTATTTACTTCCTTCCTGAATTTCAGCTGACGTTTAATTTTTTTGCTGGATAAGAGTTCTGTAATATTGTAAGTCGTATGTACAAGTAGGCTCCACTGACGTGCTTCTTGTAGGAGGGGTAATCAGCCAACGTGCTAGTCTGAAACAGTGTTTGCAACTTAGCTTTGATGAAGAGTGGCCCTTTGCCTTGGAGGACTGTAAACAATGCCCCTTTTCCTTGATTAAATCATACAGAGAGACTTGAAAATGGTGTCTGGCTATAGGGCGAGAGTGAAAATATTGTAACACCAACGTAATACATTCCAATGGAGGAAGTAGGAGCTGTCCTGCTTCTCCTTTTGGTAATCTTTACACTTTTCGGAGAATAAAGAGCGGAGCCCGTTGATGAAGACGGCTTGTCTAGTCTTATAAGACATGATGAGCGTGGTAATGAAGTGTAGGTTTTGTGGCTAGCCTTGGTAGGGGAAAGATGTCTTAGTGTGTTTGCACAGAGTAGAAATCTCCTGTTGTGACATGAATCACTAGAGGAATCTGGGATATAGTTCAGTCCGTGATTACTCGGCAATTTCTCACTTCATTTGATGTTGATAGTGAGGTATCTTGTTCCTTTGGCCAGGTGGCAATAAGAGTTGGCCATTTCTCAATTCTTCACAGGATACACAAGTTACCATCTGTTTTTGGAGAGTTTCCATTATCAATTAATTGACAACACCGAGACTGTAGAGTAGTCTTAACAGGTGTAATTCATTTGGGTTTTCCAGTTTTCCAGTGACCTGTGTCATCAGCATAGTTGTAGCATCTTACGTTGATGGGCACGGTGAGGTCTGGTATGGGGTAAGTTGGTTGCTCAACACACGCAGTGAGCTGGTACTGTGGTATTCCAGAGTGTGTGGCAAAAGGAGCCAAAGTGAAAGGAGGAAATGAGATGGTGATGTACCTGCGTTGAAGGCAGCGGGACATCCATTTTAGGATCCTTCATGTGGCCCCAAGTCCCATAAGTATGTTCAATAGACTTGGTGGTGGTATACGAAGACAGTAGATTGAGCTCGCTGTAGTGGTGCAACTACGCCATTTCTGTCTACTGTTGTGCTGGCGGGTGGAAATAGCGCAGTTGGGTGCCTCTACGTGGTCAGAATCCATTTTGATCATCGAGCATACATGCCAACAGAGCCGATTCAGGAGGGAGACTCACGACTTTTAAAGTAAAAAATTGCTTTATTCGAGCTGTCTCCTGCCTAAAATTGCCTCTGTTTTAGTGTTAGTCAATGGGGAAAATACATATACATTTCCATGATTTTCTTTTCACTGCCCCACTCTTTCTTGTTTCGAAATGTTGGCTTGAATGTCAGAGAGAAGCTTGTCCCATCCTAGGGAGTCAAGCTTCTTTTCCTCTGTCAGTAATTATGTTCTAGTGGGAAGCTCACAACGAATGCTGGTCCCAGAATGCACCTTGCTAAAAAGCCAGAACTGGCCGAAGTTATCACTCTCACATGAAATGAGGCGGTTTAGCAGATATGACCAGGATACATTTTAAACCCATGGGTGGAGTGCATAAAATAGTTAATTATATAGTGCATAAAATAGCTAATTATAAAAGCAACCTCTGCGAAAGAGAGCTTGAATAACTGAGTTCCTCGAGTTACAGTTCACACTCAGTCTGTGCACACATTTCATAAACCCGTATTTTTAGATTCCGTCTCTGCTGGAGGAAGCCCCAATTGTAGGGTGCCTAATTTAGAATTTCCAGCCTGTAGGAACGGCGTGGCAGGCACAGACCAGGGTCAGTGCCGGAAATGCTTGTAGGCAAAGGTCGGGTTTCCTGTTCCCGAGGAGGAGAACGGACCGGCGACGGCTCGGCTCCTGGCTGCTGAATGGCAGCCATTAACCACCTTTCCTAACAAGGGTGCGATTATGGCTGTGTGCTTGGGGTTCGCCCAGGGAACTGTGGGTGGTGCCAGGGCGTGTGTTCGGAGGTTTCCTGGGGAAGGATAGCTGCCAAGTGAGCCCTGATCATTTGTAACAGCGTCAACCAGCCAAGAGCGCGTTGCATGCTGGGAATTTTAAGCCAATATTAATAATGAAAGTAAAAGTTTAGCTCAAGGTGACTACGATGGGCATAAGTGAAATTTCTTTACCAAAATTTCACAAAATGTACTTGCCAGTGTCATGCAAGATAATGGAGGGAGAAATCTGAAAAGGACATGACTGCTGTGACATTTTCTGCTGAAACCTGTCTCCCACATGTGAAAAATTCACAACATTCCTCTAACATGAATTGCAGAAGATTTTGCGCATGTTTACGAAAACTGCACTTGGGACTAGATGTGAGACAAGACATCGGGCTGTAGTCATCTTCAGAATGGCAGTCCTTGCCTCCGCTCTTCCTTCGCGGTTTCTGGCGCATGTATGTGCACGTCTTAACATAGCTCTCTGTATTAAAACTGCCCAGGCTGCGCGTATAGTTTCCATATGTTACCATGGCGTTTCAGTAACTATTGGTGGTTTAGGCAAATTGGGTCAATTTTGAACATCCAAGAAGTCAACTCTCATAATGCATCGATGTCTTCAATGAAGCCAAAAACCAGAAAACGAGTTGCTCCAGAACGCGAGATGGTGTGAGTTTCCTCAGTCGAGCTTCTTGCGTAGGTACGGTAAGGTGTGATGAGGGACGGTGATGAAGCAGGTGACAGGTTGAGTTGCAGGAGAGCTGCACCCCAATGTTTCCTCCTGGATGGGGATGAGTGAGGACCCCTCACCCGCAAAAGGAGAGTGCCAGTTTGTCATCGTACCCTGAAGGCAAGGGACACCGTTGGTGTTGCTCTTTTGACTAGTTTGCCAATCGGACTTCCCTTGGTGAATGGTCTGCAGCAGTGGGTCTAAGTGATCCTAGCTATTATGGAAACTGTATTGTGTGAGAAGTTGGCCTGGCATATGCTGTCCACTAATTATAGTGGGCACCTTGCACCAGTCCAAACAACCCCTTATTGGAGATAGGTTAAAGACAACCTTATTGAAAGCTATCCTAGTGGTAGCTATGGAGAGCAGCCTTCAGGCTAAGTCTTGAAGGAATGTAAAGCAGCTTGTTTTACCAGTCTATAATCTCTTGAGTGACCAAATGAAAGAGCACCACACCAGGTATATATTCAAAATATATGTATTTATTGCTAAACACACCCCTCTAGTCTCTTTATGAGGCTAGAGTTCGAAGTACACAAGTTATAAGTTATTTAAACACAGTAATAGCACAAATACACGTTTGGGCCCTAGGGGCGTACCAAACCATATACCAATAAAGTGGTATAAGAACCACGACTGAACTAGACACTAGGCCTAGAGCCTCTAGAAGTGCTTGGACCACAAGGAACCACCCAAGGTAGTGACACAGGGGACCCACGGGGGACGCGTGCAGTGTAAATACACAACCGCGATACGCCGTTAACTTCTATGGAGAAAGTCGCGCTCAGGTAATTAAAGAAAAGGGACACTTAAAGGAGGACTTGGAGCAAACCCTTTGAGAACTAGGTCGTTCTAGAGTCTCTACCCACGGGAGCACCGGAGTACTCGTGTTACCTCACCCAGGGAAGCCGGGTGCATAGGTGCCTTTCGGGGTCGGGTTTCGTCGTCGATTTGAAAGGAGATCTGCTGCAAAGTGCTGCTGGCGACCAAGTGGAAAGTGTCCGGGTGGATCCAAGAGTGGATCGGAGATCTGAAGAACCTGAAAGCAGAGGGGACAGAGTCTGGGTCACTAGCCAGTGACCAGGAAGGCGATGGACAGATGCCCACCGATGTCGAGTGCTTCAGGTGCGTTGACGGTCGTCTTGACTCTTCAGCCACGAGGTCCAGGAGGCGTTGTCGGCGACCAGGAGCAGGATTCGGGCTGGTACACGATGTCTGTCGAGTGCTGAGGTGTCGGCGACCGGATTGGACCCAACAAGCCTTGGCAGCGGCAAGTCTCGGTGAAGATGAAGATCGTCGATGGTGCAGACCAGCAAGGTCTGAGGAACTCACCCAGCGAGGGTAAGTGAGGGCAGGCCTGGAGCAACCAGGGTGCCCAAGAAGAAAAGGATTGGCCTTCGTGAAGGGCTACTAGCCAATGGGCTAGCGACCGCGAAGGAGCCTCGAGACGTCGCACGTGGATCTGGCTCACAGGACACTCGTGGAGTGGAGGCCAGTGATCTTCGGTGCAGTTGGTGCTGGAGGCTAGGGCTACTCGGAGCCCAAAGCACGACTTCGTGGGAGACCCAGAAGAGGATGCACTAGCAAATGCGTGCGGTGTCCAGGGGTCACGGTTCCACGTTACCCACGACAGCTACGGGCCTCAGCTTTGCTGGGGACTCAGGGCAGCCTCGGGGAAGTCTGGAAATCCACCTCTGGTGATGCAAAGACTTCGGCGTCCGACGGGAGCTTAGGCGATGCAGACCGGACAATTGCTTCTTTGGTGCCTGCCAAGCAGGGGAGTCACTCCTTGACCCCAAGGGAGACTCTTCTGTCCTCTAGTCTTTAGTAGAGCGTCGAAGGTCCAGGATTCTGTTTCAGAGTTTCGTCCAGGGATAATCTAAAGTCCTAAGGACTGGGTTCCTATACTTATACCAAGTTTAGGGGTTGGACTACTCTGTGGCCCCACCCATGGGTGGGTCAGGGCAGAGGGGTGGCTACACCCCTTTCCCTTTGTCCAGTTCGCGCCAAAGCAGGGGCTGCAAGCCCATGATCCGGTTTGAACTGGGGTATGCACAGGGACACCAAGTGTGCCCCCAGTGCAGGACTTCAAAGCACCCAAAAGTGCTCCCGCCCAGCCCCAATCCACACTATCCTGTCTGGGGAGGTGGTCACACCTCCCTGGGACAGGAAACCTATTGTCCAGGCCTCCCCTGCCGGAGTTTCGTCCAGCAGCAGGAGGCCAGACTTGTGTCTGTGGCAGCAGCATCCATTTTGTGATGCCAGGGCTTTAGAAAGAAGTTACCGGCCAGGCCAGGGTTAACATGTCTCTCCCTCTAGAAGGGTGGAATGCTACCCTGCCGCCAGAATTGGCGGGGGGTAGTATTCCAAGATGTTTGACACCAAACACGACATGTTTCGGTGCAGCCATTCCAAAGTTAGCATTTAACGCAAGGTTATAATGCGCTTAAGAGTATATGGTCAGGCTGCACTACAAACAGCATCAGAGAAGGGTCTCCGAACGCTGCAGAGGGGCCCTGCTCATGCAGGGGCACCCTCTCACATAGGAACCACGCACTCTGCCTTCAGGATTGATAAGGCCTGCCATAGGAGTGACTTATAGGTTTATATGTGTGTATGTATTTAGTGATATAGGTAACCTATATCACAGTAAGAGGTGCATGCACCACCTTACCCAGGCTGCAGTAGCAGACCTGTGGTGTCAGTTTGGATGGCCTTCCAGGGGTGGCATAATACATGCTGCAGCCCCTGGTAGGCCTCTGAGGTACCTATGCCCTGGGTACATAGTATACCATATACTAGGGACTTAAAAGGGCACTCCAGATTCCAATCAGAGATGTGCCTAGGGCACATGGAAACCTTTTTACAGAGAAAGCAGATAGACTGGGGTCCTGAATAGCAGGATCCCAGTCCAACTAAGTCATAAACCAGCAAAACACCATAAAAAAGTGGGGGCAACCATATAGTCAGATTCCACCTTCCTACATAACCCCCCCCCAAACGAAAGGAGATAAGGCTAACCTTGGCCAGTTGAGCCTTTATTGACTAAGTGGCCATATAAGGAAGCACCTGCACTAGCATGGTTGCCCCCTGTCTTATGGTCCACTAAGCAATCCCTCACCCTAAGGGTATGAGAGGGTCTCCACCATGGGGAATCACTACCTGTGGTGTGCTTAGGTAAAGTACAAGGCAGGTGAGGTGTCTGAGTAGGGAAGTGAGGCCCTAGGAATGTTGGCCTCAGCTTCCTCAGATCACTGGTCACCATGTATGCCTGTCTTTCCATGACTGAGTTGCACTTTGCTCTAAGGGTCAACCTTTGGCTGCCTACAGCTGGGGGTTGGGTCCCTTGGATGGACTACTGGAGGGACATGGCAGGTTTGGAACCTTCTGGTCCCAGGTTTGCCCTTGCCTACCAGTGTGCTTCTGGGGGAGGTCCCTACATAAAGGTATGGGGGATCCCTCAGTGTGTAGAGGAATTTTCACCTGGCTAGGGCTACTAGACTGGGTGCCCCTAATCTGCTGATGGGGGTTCCTCTGGACAGGGGGCCCTGGGGGGTCCACTGACCTCCCTGACCTCTGCAGGCCTGGGCTGGCTGAGGCAGGGTAGAGAGGGGCAGGTTACCTGCTCCAGACTGGGTACCACCTTGGAAGGGTCCTCTGCCATCAGGGGTGTGGCCAGGCCAGGCCTGACTACCTCTGGGGCAGTTCCTTCACTAGGGGTAGGGTCAGTTCCCTGAGGAGGCTGACCCTTACCTACTGTCTGGAGGGAAGAAGACTTTTCTTCAACCCTTGTGCTCTCTTTTGGGGGAGAGTGGGCCATTCTTCCAGGCTCCATCTCTCCAAAATCATGGGCTGGGGCTGTGGCCATCACAGCCCCACTAACCTTTACAGGGACGCCCAGCATCCTGAGATGGGTTTGGTGTTCAACTTCAGCCCAGGCTGAAATTTCCAGATCATTGCCCATCAGGCAATCTACAGGTAGGGTTGGGGACACTGCCACTCTTTTGGGCCTGTGACCCCCTCCCAGCTGAGATTGACTATGGCCATGGGGTGATCTGTTCTGACACCATCAATGTTGGTCACCTGGTATTTAAACTCAGGTAAAAGCTGGTGAGGGGGGACTAGTTTCCCTGCCACCATGGTGACACTAGCCCCTGTGTCCCTAAATGCCACAGCTTTCTGACCATTAATTATTGGCTCCAATCTGTACCTGCCCAATGCTGTGGGACCCATGGTAAAGGTGGCAAATCCTATACCACCATCAGAGTCAGAGGAGTCTGTTGAGGGGTCCCTGTCTAAACTAGGGCCCACCTCTGTTCCTCTTGCAAAAGCACCTAACTTTTTGGGTGCACTACTCCCAACTGGAGGATTACTACTGGTAGTACCAGGAGGGGTGGTAGTAGTTGTGGGAGGAACATTTTCTTTATTGCCAATCCTGGGGCAACTGGGATCAGTTTTCCAGTGCCCAGGCTTTTTACAGACATGGCAATATGGTTTCTTTTCAGGAGAAGAAGGAGTTTGGGACCCACCCCCAGAAGAGGAATTTTGGGGCCCTGTAGGGGACTTATCCTTAGATTTATCCCCACCTTTCTCTTGGGACTTAGTAGAATCTTTCTTCTGGTCACCACCCTGATTTTTAGTTTTTACTCTGGTTCTGACCCATTTGTCTGCCTTCTTCCCCAATTCTTGGGGAGAGGTCAGATCAGAGTCCACCAGATACTGGTGCAAAAGCTGGTTTTGACAATTATTAAGGATCTGCTCCCTCATAATCAAATTGTACAATCCTAAAAAGTCCTGCACTTTGTTGCCATGTATCCAACCTTCCAGAGCCTTAGTAGCACAATCTACAAAATCAACCCAGTCTTGAGTCTGAGCTTTTGGGTGTCTCTGAACTTCAACCTATACTGTTCAGTGGTTAGGCCAAACCCATCTATCAGAGCACTCTTCAAGACTGTGTAATTGTCAGCATCCTCTTCTCTTACAGTGAGGAGCTTGTCTCTACCTTTGTCTGCAAAGGAGAGCCACAAGATTGCTGCCCACTGCTTCTGGTGGACCCTCTGAACTTTACAGGCCCTCTCCAGTGCAGTTATCCATTTGTGGATGTCATCCCCACTCTGGTAGGGAGGGACAATCTTGTTTAGGTTTCTATGGTCATAAGACCTTTCCCTATCTTTAGGGATATTGCTGCCACCATGGGACTCTAGTCCCAACTTTTGTCTCTCTTTGTAGAGATCTAGGGACTCCCTGTCTATAGCCAGTTGCTGTTTTCTGAGTTCAAGCTGAGCTTCCTCATATTGAATCAGCCTCTTTCTTCTCTCATGAGAGGATTCCCTCCTATGAGAGGAGACAGAGGTCCCTATTGAGGTGCCAGAGTGGTTAGACTCCTGAGAAGGAGACCTAGACCTTCTGGGCACACTCACAATCCTTCCTGGGGGGACAAAGTGGAGGTCATCCTGAGCCTCCTCCTCATCCACAGGAGGAATTGGGTTATCCAGGTCAGGGTCATTGTCACCCTCCTGGTCAGTTCCAGAGGGGGCTGGGGGTATTGCTACCCCTGGCCCCATCCTCATCTTCTGCCCCACCCTCTGCTCCTACCCCTTCAGTCCCTAAGGGCCTGCTGAGATCATAAGCCTCCAACATCTCTCTAAGATGTTGGGTGGTGGGACTTTGGCCTGTCTTCAGTTTCCTCAAGTTACATAATGCTCTCAATTCCAAGAATGGGAGTGTATCATACTTGGAGGGAAGAAGCCCAGGGGCTTCTGGCAAGGACTCACTGGGTCCTGGCTTTGAAGACATCACTAGTGAGGTGTGGTGTATGCACTACCTACTCTAGTGTGGCCTACTAAACTCTCTTGAGTTGTAGAAAGGGTGTGCTATCCCTTAACACACAACTCTAAGTTCAGTAGAACTTACTGTATTCTAAGCTTAATTTATATGTACCTTAGGTACCTTTAGTGGTTTTCAGTTGATCAATTCAATTGAGATTATCTGGTAAAACAATAGCAAGCTGGAATCCCACACGCTGCACACCAATGTGAGAAGTTGGCCTGGCATATGCTGTCCACTAATTATAGTGGGCACCTTGCACCAGTCCAAACAACCCCTTATTGGAGATAGGTTAAAGACAACCTTATTGAAAGCTATCCTAGTGGTAGCTATGGAGAGCAGCCTTCAGGCTAAGTCTTGAAGGAATGTAAAGCAGCTTGTTTTACCAGTCTACAATCTCTTGAGTGACCAAATGAAAGAGCACCACACCAGGTATATATTCAAAATATATGTATTTATTGCTAAACACACCCCTCTAGTCTCTTTATGAGGCTAGAGTTCAAGTACACAAGTTATAAGTTATTTAAACACAGTAATAGCACAAATACACGTTTGGGCCCTAGGGGCGTACCAAACCATATACCAATAAAGTGGTATAAGAACCATGACTGAACTAGACACTAGGCCTAGAGCCTCTAGAAGTGCTTGGACCACAAGGAACCACCCAAGGTAGTGACACAGGGGACCCACGGGGGACGCGTGCAGTGTAAATACACAACCGCGATACGCCGTTAACTTCTATGGAGAAAGTCGCGATCAGGAAATTAAAGAAAAGGGACACTTAAAGGAGGACTTGGAGCAAACCCTTTGAGAACTAGGTCGTTCTAGAGTCTCTACCCACGGGAGCACCGGAGTACTCGTGTTACCTCACCCAGGGAAGCCGTGTGCATAGGTGCCTTTCGGGGTCGGGTTTCGTCGTCGATTTGAATGGCGATCTGCTGCAAAGTGCTGCTGGCGACCAAGTGGAAAGTGTCCGGGTGGATCCAAGAGTGGATCGGAGATCTGAAGAACCTGAAAGCAGAGGGGACAGAGTCTGGGTCACTAGCCAGTGACCAGGAAGGCGATGGACAGATGCCCACCGATGTCGAGTGCTTCAGGTGCGTTGACGGTCGTCTTGACTCTTCAGCCACGAGGTCCAGGAGGCGTTGTCGGCGACCAGGAGCAGGATTCGGGCTGGTACACAATGTCTGTCGAGTGCTGAGGTGTCGGCGACCGGATTGGACCCAACAAGCCTTGGCAACGGCAAGTCTCGGTGAAGATGAAGATCATCGATGGTGCAGACCAGAAAGGTCTGAGGAACTCACCCAGCGAGGGTAAGTGAGGGCAGGCCTGGAGCAACCAGGGTGCCCAAGAAGAAAAGGATTGGCCTTCGTGAAGGGCTACTAGCCAACGGGCTAGCGACCGCGAAGGAGCCTCGAGACGTCGCACGTGGATCTGGCTCACAGGACACTCGTGGAGTGGAGGCCAGTGATCTTCGGTGCAGTTGGTGCTGGAGGCTAGGGCTACTCGGAGCCCAAAGCACGACTTCGTGGGAGACCCAGAAGAGGATGCACTAGCAAATGCGTGCGGTGTCCAGGGGTCACGGTTCCACGTTACCCACGACAGCTACGGGCCTCAGCTTTGCTGGGGACTCAGGGCAGCCTCGGGGAAGTCTGGAAATCCACCTCTGGTGATGCAAAGACTTCGGCGTCCGACGGGAGCTTAGGCGATGCAGACCGGACAATTGCTTCTTTGGTGCCTGCCAAGCAGGGGAGTCACTCCTTGACCCCAAGGGAGATTCTTCTGTCCTCTAGTCTTTAGTAGAGCGTCGAAGGTCCAGGATTCTGTTTCAGAGTTTCGTCCAGGGATAATCTAAAGTCCTAAGGACTGGGTTCCTATACTTATACCAAGTTTAGGGGTTGGACTACTCTGTGGCCCCACCTATGGGTGGGTCAGGGCAGAGGGGTGGCTACACCCCTTTCCCTTTGTCCAGTTCGCGCCAAAGCAGGGGCTGCAAGCCCCTGATCCGGTTTGAACTGGGGTATGCACAGGGACACCAAGTGTGCCCCCAGTGCAGGACTTCAAAGCACCCGAAAGTGCTCCCGCCCAGCCCCAATACACACTATCCTGTCTGGGGAGGTGGTCACACCTCCCTGGGACAGGAAACCTATTGTCCAGGCCTCCCCTGCCGGAGTTTCGTCCAGCAGCAGGAGGCCAGACTTGTGTCTGTGGCAGCAGCATCCATTTTGTGATGCCAGGGCTTTAGAAAGAAGTTACCGGCCAGGCCAGGGTTAACATGTCTCTCCCTCTAGAAGGGTGGAATGCTACCCCCGCCGCCAGAATTGGCGGGGGGGTAGTATTCCAAGATGTTTGACACCAAACACGACATGTTTCGGTGCAGCCATTCCAAAGTTAGCATTTAACGCGAGGTTATAATGCGCTTAAGAGTATATGGTCAGGCTGCACTACAAACAGCATCAGAGAAGGGTCTCCGAACGCTGCAGAGGGGCCCTGCTCATGCAGGGGCACCCTCTCACATAGCAACCACGCACTCTGCCTTCAGGATTGATAAGGCCTGCCATAGGAGTGATTATAGGTTTATATGTGTGTATGTATTTAGTGATATAGGTAACCTATATCACAGTAAGGGGTGCATGCACCACCTTACCCAGGCTGCAGTAGCAGACCTGTGGTGTCAGTTTGGATGGCCTTCCAGGGGTGGCATAATACATGCTGCAGCCCCTGGTAGGCCTCTGAGGTACCTATGCCCTGGGTACATAGTATACCATATACTAGGGACTTATAAGGGCACTCCAGATTCCAATCAGAGATGTGCCTAGGGCACATGGAAACCTTTTTACAGAGAAAGCAGATAGACTGGGGTCCTGAATAGCAGGATCCCAGTCCAACTAAGTCATAAACCAGCAAAACACCATAAAAAAAGTGGGGGCAACCATATAGTCAGATTCCACCTTCCTACATATTGTATAATTATCAATATTCATATGCGTATGAGGCCTAATCCATAATCGTATTTTTGACAGCTAGCTATACATTTGCCAGCGCCTATTGGGGTAAAACGGCTTCACCCCTAGCCTCCCCATCCCCGTCGTGCGTCTTTACCTGGGCTTCCTGTCTGTGCACACAGTATTCTTCAGCTGATGTCTGCTGGACTGCCCTGGATGTGGTTCCTCCTCAGAGGTGATGTTACAATTTTCAGAGTAGTGGTGCTGACCAGTGACATTCACTCTTAAAAATCATTGGGGTTTTGAAAAATGCCCATGTTACTAAAGAAGCTAGTGTAGCATATGAGGGTAAGCCTTCCAACGACGGTCTTGCAAGCATGTGCTGGCAGTGAAGTTGGAGCCATTTTTCAAAATATAAGGGTAGAACGTGTTATGGTCGTCTGGCAATTTTCAGCGAGTACATTCTCTATCGAAATGGCTTTTGGGAGCTGGTGAATCACAAACACTACTACGGGAGGGCCGCCTTGGAGTCTTATATACATCCATTCTTCTCAATTTCCGATAGTGAACTTGTGAATCATTCGGTGCCTTACACTGTACAACAGTGTCCGACATAGACCTCTGAACCTCAGAAAACATTCATATGGCTCTCTCCTACACGAGGCATCCCATTAGAAGCACGAATGAAATACAGCATCAACCAGGCTATATTATTCTGAACTATCAAGCCACAACTGAGGTAATGCCTACTGAGCAGAATCATGTGGCTAGATAGCATATCCTATAAAACAACTAAACGCAGAAAAAAGCCCATAGCCGGGAGAGCTATCAAATAGTCCTCTCCTAGGCTTCCCTCAAGCCTAGCGTGGTAGCTGTGAATGCCGGGGTTTGTCTATAGACAAGTGGCGGGCCCCTACCATGAGTGGAGGAGCTTCATTTAATTTTGTATGATATACCTACTCTTGAGCTTGTGGTATTGTTTATTTATTTTTGAGAAATGGCAGTTTGTTGTGTGAACAAATTTTGCCTAAGGAGCCATCAAGGTGGGATATGAGAATCAGGTGGGGGGCCGAAAGCAGGAGTTGAATGTGAAATACAAATCCACTGTGATAAGCCCTAAGGAACTCATTAACAAAGAAATTATCCAACTCCGCAAGAGAAGTCTTGTACCTAGTTACGGTCTCATTTAGAAAACTCAAACCTGATTCACCATTTCTCAGGCACACTGCATTCATAATTACTATTTTATTAGCTTTATTAATGTATGTCCATGTCACCTAAAACTAGGGGAGTGGATTATCAGCATTAAATAACATTTTCATTGAAAAGTTTGTGTTTTTCTGAACCACAGTGTTCTTTTTTTTCTTTCCCTAAAGGTAGAAATCATTTTTCCACATGAAGTTTTTTTACCCCTACCAATTCCATAAAATATGGGTAGATTGTGCACATTTTGAAACCCGGCCAAGCACTTTTTAACTCGGTCTACATGACACATACAGCAGTGATGCAAAAAATGTCGTAAAGCCCGCCAAAATCTCCCCATTTCAAAGGGGCATTTCGGAAGAGCAGGCTTTTCATCAAACCTATTTTTCCATCAGAAGGTAAAATATAGATTTTTGAGCTATCCATTACCTAATCCAAAAATCAAATGTGACAACATTAGAAAATTATTTTCCTTTATAAGCCTTTGCTTCGTCACTCGGTCCCATCACACATCACTTACTCCCGGTTCAGTAGGTCCAAGTTTCGAAGTGCGGACAAGTGTGGGGAAGGCATTGACAATGTTTGTAGATCTTGACAATGCTGCCACTTTATGAGTATTCACCAAATGTCCAATGACTACTTTCCTGGAATTCTCTTTGGAACATCCACTTTATGACTAAAATAGCTGCACAAATGGTGGAAATTTCAGAGTTGAAACAGGCATCATCATCTTAACAAATGCACGTAATCAGAGCCTATGACCCCGGGGCCAGGCTGCTAATTAGCAGTCAGGTGTTAATTAATAGAATAGTAGCTTATGGGGCCATGTGCCTGCCGCACAGGCACAAGTATACCTTACACAGTGTAGTGTCCTCCCCAACCCCGGAGCATACAAATGAATACGCCACACACGGAGCTCTGTAACAGACGTCTTTATTCCTCACGAACGATCACACACTGCACTCTGATTACGTCATAACCGTTAATAACCACACCTTAACACCTCCCAGCAAGTTGGGTAATTCCCCTGTTGACTCGGCCCAGAACCGGAAGGGTCCTAACGCACATAGTCTCACAACACTACATCTTCCCCTTTGTTAAATAAAAAGTACAAACAACAGTCACGTCACATTTCCTCTATAAGTCGTTGAGGCGCTCGCACTAGACAGCCATATCGAGTGGTATGAGGTGGTTGAGATGCACTCCGATTGTGTGATATGGCACAGGTTCTGATGCTTGATCCAGACTGTTAGGCGGGATCGCCTAATTCATAATTGCAGGAGCAGACGAACGTCAAGGTAGGTGCTTAAAATGTGACAAGTCCCATATGATGGACTTTCTGGGAAGATGCACTGTCACTATGTGTCCTTTGCATGTCACACCCTCAGAGGATCGACAGCAAATGGAGTGTCTGTTTTCCGCTTTAGTTTCTGCTTGACCAGGACCCAGTCACCTTCATCAGACTGTTTCCTGAGCTCGCCGATGCTGATTGGCATTTGTTTTCATTTAGCACTTTCGAGAAGTTTCTTTGACACAAACCTTATTAGCATTCAAGGATCGGTCTACTGTCCAGTGTGACAGTTTGGTTCCAATGACTCTCCCAAATAGCAAGGTGGCAGGACTCTCACCAGTTGTGGAGTGAGGAGTTGAACAATAAGCGCAGAGGGCTTGACGCAGATCCTGGTTTAACTCGATTCCTCTATCGATGCACGATGAATTACCCTTTTGATGATACCCATGAATCTTTTCACAACCCCATTGGATTGGGGCCACAGAGGTGTACTCTTTTGATGCTTGACATTTTGTCTGATTAGAAATTCTTGGAATTCTTTGCTATTGAACGGCGGACCATTGTCAGATTTGAGAATGGCAGGGATACCCCATGCTGCAAAGATGTCATCCAGCCATTCGATTACCTTGTCATGGGTTGTTGATGATGACTCCTCTACTAAGGGAAAGCATGTATACTCATCATTGACTACCATGAGATGATGTCCGTTTCCTAAGGGCCCAAAGAAATCAACTGCAACTCTGTTCGTTAGTATGTTGTCATGCTCCAAGTCGTCCCTTCTGTCAACTTTTGCTCAGACCACCATGAGCTCATTTGGCAGTATTTAAACATCGACAGCCTTCCTTCCGTTGTTGCTGAAATCTCCTCTCAATCCAACAGCCTAGTTCCGTTCCTGAGGTCGCCCCAGGTATGTAGCCCTGCTTGTCTAAGGGGGGTGCTCAATTTATCCCGTGAACATTCAGGCGTCCCTGGTGAGTCCCAAATTGCTGCTAGGGAGGTATAGTAGTGAATGTAATGATATACCTACCTCAAAAACATGAGGGCATCTGAGGAGTATGATACAAGATCTAGGGCGAGTAGATATTTGGAGAACGATGGTTGGTGGGCAGAAAAGTTTTACCTTTTTAGTAAAAGGTATGGCATCACGCTCGTATTAATTACTTCCTCATAGATAGCCAATCTTGCCATATGTCTAAATCAGTGACCCCTATTCCAGCAACATTATCAGACCACTCAGCAGTGGCATTATCCCTTGAATTTCCAGCAGTGTTGGGCTGTTCTAGATGGACCCAAGATAAAACTCTAATCCAGAAGGAAGGTTTTATTGAACATCTTAAAGAGAAGACCAAATAATTTTTTTGATAAAATATAGGCACGGCAGGCAGTGGGATTGTCTGGGATACATTCAAAGCTTTTATAAGAGGGGTAATTATGAAATTTTCACATGAGCGCAGAAAAGAGAAATCGACTGTAGAAGAAAACTTGTTGAAAGAAATCAATGAGAAAAAGGAGGAAATTGGAAATCTCTTAGCTGTATCCCCTCTTAGGGTTTTTGGCTTGAGAACAGAGTTAGAAGAGCTGCAAGGCCAGTTAGCAATGGGGTTGGAAAAAAGTTTCAGGAACGATGGTAAGCCAGCAAGCTGCAACACTTTGAGTGTGCTGAAAAAAGAGGAGCGCTGCTGGCTTGGAAGACCAAACCTGACCAGTCCAGAAACCATATTCATTTATTGAGAGACCCAGAGTATGTGAGACTGACCCAGATAAATCAGGAATACAATCAGTTATGCTAAAGCAAAATTCTCCTATTTAGGCACAGTTTTTAAGCCAGATCCACTTCATGTTAGAAATTGGATGTCAGATAAGAACTTATAAGCTGTGGGGAACCAAGAATTTACAGGTTTGGAAAGAGAAATTACAGAGGAGGCAATAGGGGAACAAGTGGGAAGGCTCAAAAACTGCAAGGCTGCATCCCCAGACGGGATCACTGGAGAATTATATAAGACTCTCTTACTTTTGCTGGTTCCTACCTGGAAAACGTTTTTTAACCAAATATTATTAAAAGGAGAGAGATCCCTCTTCTCCTGGTGCCAAGCCACAATTGTTCTGATCCTGAAAAACAAGAAAGATCAGGCAAAACCCAATTCTTTCAGACCCACATCACTCCTGAATAGCGACTATAAAATGTTCACTGCATTTTAGCAGCTCAACGAGTTGACACCTCTTTTAATCAGAGCCATAGATATGACGGAGACCTATGAGAGCCCATTAACTATAGCAACTTTAGATGCTCTCAAGGCCTTTGACTGGGTGAATTGGATATACTTATGGGAGGCTTTAAATATATGGCAGAAACGTTATCAATGCAATCCATATTTTGTACAGATCCCTCACTGCCAGATTTTTAATAAATAGGGAATTATGAGTTCTCTTTCTATCAATAGAGGGACTAGGCAGGGTTGCCTGTTGTTCAACCTCTAAATTGAACCCTTTGCCCAAATGATTAGACTAGACAAATCTTTCTTGCTCTTTCTTCACCAACTCCACTCCAACTTGGGCCATAAAGATTGCGCTACATGTGGACAACATTCTATTGTATACTTTTAATCCAGCGCACTTGATTCCTAGACTCGAAGCGCACGTCGAAGCATTTAGGAGCTTCTCAGGCTATCAGATAAATAAAGAGAAAACAGAAGTCGTGACATAGCCCAATAAGGAATATTCACAGGGGAGTCAGGAGGTTAAGGCGCAGATTAGATACCTTGGGTGTTCAGTACTACAAAGCCTGGAACACCTGCCTATTCTTAACTTGGATAAGACTTGTGGAGAAATAGGACCCTTTTGAGGAAATGGGAGAAACTCCCTTTAAGCATCTTCGAAAGAACCAATTTGATTAAGATGATGGTTCTCCCAAAGCGGTCTTTTTTTTCTCCAATGCAATACCCCTGACATTTCCTAAGAACCTCATCAAAAAGATTCAGGGAATGGTAAGCAGCTTTATATGGGCTCCTAAAGGAGTCAGGCTTTCTTAAAAGAAACTAAGGAAAAAGCAAAAGGAGGGAGGGCTTGCACTCCCAGATTTCTAGATATACTGCTACGCTTTTCAATTTAAGAATTGTAGAATGTTGGCTCTAAAGGCAGATATGGACAAGTATATACAGCCATACTGGGGGAGTATGGACAAGAAAAAGTCTTATACAAAGTCGGAGACACGAAGTTTTTAAAAAAAGTGAGACTCCAGGTCCTGTTAGCAGCTCTAAGGCTCTGGTGTTTCATGAGAAAGACCTTTGACAATGAAGTAGTCACTGCGGACAGAGTCGTATAACAGTATCTGTCCCATATTCCGGTCTCTCTGGGTGTCACAAATTTTGTGATTCATAGCACAGGGTCTGCCCCATTTGTCTCAAACATGGCAGAAATGTTGGTTTGTTTTATTTTCTTAATTCTCTGAAGCCATTCATAACATCAGGCAGTATTTAATGCAAAAATTATATATTGTCACCAGGTAATATAATGTTCCCAATTAATGTCCCAGCCCTTCAAAGCCTGTCCGCTTTCCTGATTCCATTTAACTGTTGCCTTATGAGAAGTGTATTATGGTGCAGTAGGGCCTTTGTACTGTGAAGTTCATATGGCTTTTTCCTTCCACAAACGCTGTTTTGGGGTTGATTAGATGCACTGTTGGACTTAGTAACGACTGAAATCCCCAAGATTGTACCTCCCAATGGGGGCTTCCTTCATCTCTGTCCACTTGCAGAGCCCCGTATTCTGTGTGCTTCGAACTATATATTACTTGACCATTCTAAAGACGGGAGGTATTGGCTTGTCTATGCTCTCACATCTCTCCTGAGTAAGCTCAGCTACATGCTTGTTTATGGCACAGTTTCGGCGTATCAAGACACCAAACACTTCAGACATAGGTCAGGCTGCACTCACTCTTCAGTCCAACAATTAATTAGAATTGAATGCTTAAGCAAACTATCTCTCACTCATATTCTCTTCAAATTCATGCAAAGGCATAGCAACAAACTTTAGTATAAGGATAATTCTGGTCCTCAAGCATTACATTAAAAGAAAAAAAACTCCCTGTATAGGCCACACGGCAAACATGCAGTGTTCCAACTATTGCACTCCACAGAGTAGCATGCTACCCCTCTACAAATGTGCTCTGGCAACTTGATAGGAGTATGAAGCACTGTATAAATACAAGTAGAACACAATACAACATACTCGAAAACTACAGCATCACAAGGCCATAATAATAGCATTACCTCCCGTCCCTCCCTCGCCTTCCTTCGTCACAAATGAGGCCCCGCCTCCCTCTAGACCCACCCCCAGCCTACAAAAACTCTGCCCGCCCCCACCTGTTCTTTTTTTGTCTCCCGACATGGGTGACTTACCTCTGGCTTTCTCCCTGTGGCGGAGCCGTGGAGTCTTCGACTTGGTTCTCTCTGTCGGCAGTGCCCTTGGCAGCGTTCTCCCGCCGTGCGGTGTCTCCTTGGTCTCCTCGTGGTCGAGGGGCGGAGCACAGGAAGCTGTGGCGGAGTCCGGCGGTCCTCCTGCGGCTGGGGCTGTGTTTCCGGGTGGCGGCTGCGAGGCTGTCTTTGCGGTGCACTTCATGGAGACCTGGTAGGACCGGGTTGTTGACCCGTTATTTCTTTATTTTTTGGTTGATTGGTTCTTCCTACCGATTGGGGGCGTTTTTCTTGGCGTTTTTTATTGGTTGCAGGCTGGTTCGGTTCCCGGCCATATAGTAGGGTTGCTGAGGTGTTCCTTCGCCAGTACTTTGCTGTCATGGCTCGCAAGAGGTTGTTTAAGAGGAACAATCTGGTGTCCTCTTCTTCTTCCTCCTCTTCTGATGGGTCTCCGGTCCCCCTGAAGCGTCCTAGGAACCAGGGCCCATTGGGGGGTGATATGTCTCTTATGTCTGAAGATGAGGTACAGAACATGATTGAAGCGGCTGTGTCCAAGGCTCTGCAGGCTTGGCCGGTGCCTTCTGGTCCGTCCAGTCCTCGTCCATTGGATCTTGTGGGCGAGTTCTCCCCATCGGATGGTGATGGTCCTTCTACCTCTTCTGGTGGAAAGTATGTCTCCAGGGAGGAACGGTGGGACATTCTGGCTGATGTTCGGGACAATTTGGGGTTCCCTCCTTTCCAGACTGGTGAGGACAGCGGGACTCTTTCCCCTCAGCACGCCACGCCCTCCCAGTTGGGCATACCCTTTCAGGGCCCAGTGAAGGATGTGGTGCTGCGAGAATGGCGTGAGGTGGACAAGCTGCAGGTCCCTCGCTTCCTCCAGAAACTTTACTTATTGGAAGGGGACGACCCCTTACCCCACAATGTAAAATTGGACTCTATCCTGGCCACGCTGATTGGCAAAACGGCTATTCAGCCTGAGGATTGTACCCCGACTGATGCGACGGATAAAAAGGTGGACTCTGGCCATAAGAAGGCGTTTGCGGCTGAGTATTTGGTGCTGAGGGCTAGCCTTTCCGCTGCTTATTCCACACAGTCCTTGGTGCAGGATTTTGAGAAGTTGACGATGGCTGTTCAGGACGGCTTGGAGTGCTCTGACCTTTTGCTGCACTGGAGATGCAGGCTAAGCTGTTGGCTGACATTTCATCTGATGTTATTAAATCGTCTGCTATGTAGACTGGGGCCTTGGTGACGGCACGTCGTTCCCTTTTGCTCCTTAATTGGAAGGCTGATCCTGGGGAAAAGGCGGCTTTGTTGAAGTTGCCATTTGATGGCCAGGCTCTTTTTGGTGATCAATTGCCTGCCATGATCTCTAAAGCTTTCAAGGAGCGGAAACATGCTTTGCCCTATAAGGGGGCTTCAGCTCCGTCTGGTAAGCCTTGGAATAGGGCCCCTCGTTCTTCCCCGAAGCGTGAGTCTCGTCACTCTTTCCGGAGGAGACGTTTTTAGCCCCGTTTTTCTCCAAAGCACGCTGCCTCCTCTCCTAAAGGCTCTGCCAAGAAGGGTTCCTGACAACTACTGTCTGGTCGATTCACTGCCGGTTGGGTGCCGGCTCAGGCATTTTCTTCCAAGGTGGCAGCAGGACGTTTCGGATGCCTGGGTCCTGAGCACTGTGGATCATGGTTACGTGCTCAACTTTTGGCAGGTTCCTCCCGATACTGGGGTTCGGATGACTCCAGTGCCTATCTCAGGTTCACGCAGAGTGGCTCTGCTGAAAGGGGTGTCCGGTTTGCTCACAAAACGGGCCATCTGCCTGGTTCCTGTCGCAGACATCGGCACCGGGACCTATTCCATTCTGTTCCTGGTGCAGAAGGTGTCCGGACGTTTTCGGCCCGTTCTGGATCTCAAATGAGTCAACTCCTGGGTTCGTACTGTTCACTTCCGTACATTGACCCTTCAGGCAATTATTCCGCTGGTTTAACCGGGCGAGTTTTTGGCCTCCTTGGATCTCGAGGACGCTTATCTCCACGTCCCTGTCGCCGCCTCTTCTCAGCGTGTCCTGAGGTTCGCAGTGGGGGACGCCCATTTTCAATTCTGCGTTCTTCCCTTCGGCCTCAAGTCCTATCCCAGGGTCTTCACGAAGGTCCTGGCTCCTCTCTTGGCTCTTCTTCATGCGGATGGGGTGTTCATTCATCCTTATTTGGACGACCTCTTGCTGCATGCTGCAGAGGAGTCTCTTTTGCTCGCTCTGGTCGGGAAGGCCTTGGAGGTTCGGGAAGGCCTTGGAGGTTCTGCAAGGGCACGTTTTTTTGGTCAACTGGGTAAAGTCTACTTTGGCCCCCACTCAGGACATGTTGTTCATCGGGGCGCATTTTCAGACTCTGGTCGGCCGTGTTACCCTCTCCGACCGGCGCCTGATCTCTCTTCAGTCGCAGGTTCTGACCTTGCTGTCCCTGGAGGCTACCCCGGCGGTTGAATGGCTAAGGGTACAGGGACATTTGGCTTCTGTGGTGTTTCTGGTGCCCTGGGCTCGGTTTTACCTTCTTCGCCTGGCCAACTGGGTCCTGTTGAGGTGGTCTCCGGGGTTGCAAAGTCTGTCTCCACTGCCCCTGACTGTCCAGATCCGGGAGGAGCTCTGCTGGTGGCTCTGCCGGCATCATCTTCTGGCCGGGATTTCCTTGTTTCCCCCGGCTCCGCTGGTTGTGACTTCGGATGCCAGCCAGTCCGGGTGGGGTGCTTGGCTGGGATCGGAACAAGTTCAGGGGTGCTGGTCCCTGCTGGACTCCCGGAGGTCTTCGAACTGGAGGGAGTTGCATGCGATTTGGCTGACCCTGGGTCACTTTCAGGACTCTCTGCGGGACCGTTGGGTGTTGGTTCAGACGGACAATCTGGTGGCGAAGTCCTATGTCAACAGACAGGGGGGGACCAGTTCCAGGTTCTTGAACCTCATTGCCAGCGACATCTTTCTGTGGGCACAGGTCTGGGTGCTGGGTCTGTCGACTCTCTACATTCGAGGGGTGGAGAATGTGCGAGCCGATCGCTTGAGCAGGGACATTTCCTCGTCAAAGGATTTCTCCCTCCTTCCCTGTGTGTTCGACCAGTTGGTGGGTTGGTGGGGCCTCCCGGTGGTGGACCTTTTTGCGGCCCCGGCAAATGCCATGGTGGGCCTGTTTTGATCTTTGGGCAGGTGTCCCGGGGCTTTGGGAGTCGACGGCTTGACCTGTCCTTGGCCTCGGGTCTTCTGTATGCCATCCTCCCTTTTCCGCTGCTCAGGGCCTTCCGGAAGGGGGACGCTTTGTTTGTTAATTTTGGTCCTGCTAAGAAAGGTGTGAAGCCTTCCACGGCTACGTTGAGTCGTTGTATTCGGTCCACAATTTTTGCTGGCTTACAAGCTGGGTGGGGTGAATCCTCCGGTTGGGGTTCAGGGCCGTTCTACTCGCAGTATGGCTGCTACGGTTGCTGAGTTGCAGGGTACCTCTGTGGTGGAGATCTGTAGGGCTGCAACCTGGTCTTCTCCTTCTACGTTTGTCCGTCGCTATCGGATTTCTGTTCTGGAATGTTTGGATAATGTTCTGGGCCACAGGGTCTTGTCCTCTATGAGGGACTAGGGATGTTGATCTGCTGTGGTTGGGGCACGGTATTAAATTTGGTGCTATTTATCACTCAGTTGTCCGTCTCTGTTTTCTTCTGCTTGCTATGTCCTCATTTGTGATGAAGGAAGGCGAGGGAGGGATGGGAGGCAATGCGTCCATTACTATTGATAATGGCATTACTCCTAGTCCTACTCCCTCGCCTTCCTTCTAGGACCCTTCCCCCCCCACCCCCCCCTCCCGGTGCGGTACATCTGAGTGCTTGCTCGGCTTGTTTACGTACAGGTGGAGGTGGGGGCGGGCAGAGTTTTTGTAGGCTGGGGTGGGTCTAGAGGGAGGCGGGGGCCTCATTTGTGATGAAGGAAGGCGAGAGAGTAGGACTAGGAGTAATGCCATTATCAATAGTAATGGACGCAATACAGAGCTATGCAAATCTCTATGCAAAAACAACAATTGATGGACAGAATGCAGAACAATGTCATACATTCACCCCAGTACAGAGATCTGGGCCTAAATCCATCGTTTTTTTGCTCACCATGCCATTCCAGTTTGAACCTAGCCATATGCAAATCAGTCTTGACCTTGTGCCCAACGGGAACAGTCCAGCCCGAACTGCCAGGCCAGGTCCTCCCTGGACTGGAAACAAGCATCCAAGGACCGGTTTCAGGGTTTCACCCCTCATCAGCCAGGATAGCTTGACTCCAGTGACATGGAGAGCACGGGACCCACATCTGGGCATACCCGTCCCACTCGGGGTGACAAATGCAAAAACAACAATTGATGGACAGAATGCAGAACACTGTCATACATTCACCCCAGTACAGAGATCTGGGCCTAAATCCATCGTTTTTTTGCTCACCATGCCATTCCAGTTTGAACCTAGCCATATGCAAATCAGTCTTGACCCTGTGCCCAATGGGAACAGTCCAGCCCGAACTGCCAGGCCAGGTCCTCCCTGGACTGGAAACAAGCATCCTAGGACCGGTTTCAGGGTTTCACCCCTCATCAGCCAGGATAGCTTGACTCCAGTGGCGTGGCGAAGTCCTATGTCAACAAACAGGGGGGGACCAGGTCCAGGTTCTTGAACCTCATTGCCAGCGACATCTTTCTGTGGGCACAGGTCTGGGTGCTGGGTCTGTCGACTCTCTACATTCGAGGGGTGGAGAATGTGCGAGCCGATCGCTTGAGTAGGGACATTCCCTCGTTGAAGGATTTCTCCCTCCTTCCCTGTGTGTTCGACCAGTTGGTGGGTCGGTGGGGCCTTCCGGTGGTGGACCTTTTTGCGGCCCCGGCAAATGCCATGGTGGGCCTGTTTTGATCTTTGGGCAGGTGTCCCGGGGCTTTGGGAGTCGACGGCTTGACCTGTCCTTGGCCTCGGGTCTTCTGTATGCCTTCCTCCCTTTTCCGCTGCTCAGGGCCTTTCTGGTTCGGGTCCGGAGGGACCGTGCTCAGGTGGTGTTGATTGCGCCCCGTTGGCCTCGGGCGAATTGGTTTCCTCTCCTGGCCCGCTTGTGTTGTGACCAGGAGTGGGTCCTTCCTGTGGTTCCGTCTCCTTTGAGGTTTCCGGCCCTTCCCCTGTGCTCCTTGAAGAGGTTACACTTGACGGCGTAGCGGTTGAGCGGAGGGGTTTGATGGGTTTGGGGGTTCCTGACCATTTGACTGTTACTTTACAGGCTTCTCGTAGATCCTCCACTCTTCTGTCCTATGCTAGGCATTGGAGGGCCTTTTCGGCCTGGTGTGCTGTTAAGGAGATTGATCCCACTGTGGCTGACCTTTTTGGTGACGCAGTTCCTTCAGGATGGGGCTCATCTGGGGTTGTCTGTGGCTTCTCTGTGGGTGCAGTGGGTGGCCATTCAGGCTTTTCGGGGCTCCTGGCGTAATTTGAGGGATGACTGGGGCCTGATGCCTTGTTTTTTTCAGGGTCTGTTGAATTTGTTTCCTCGCCCTGTCCGCTCCTTTCCTTCTTGGAATATGCAGCTGGTGTTGGATGTCCTGTCCGGTCCTCCCTTTGAGCCCTTTGAGGGTCTCGAGTTGAAGCTCTTGACTTTTAAAACTTGTTTTTTGGTGGCCATCACCTCGTGCGACGCTTGGGTGAGTTGGGGGCTTTGTCTTGTAAATATCCCTTCTGTAAGATCTTTTCGGATCGGGTGGTTTTGGTGCCGGTACCGTCCTTTGTCCCTAAGGTCAATTCGGCGTTTCATCTCAGTCAGGAAGTGATTTTGCCTGAATTCTGTCCTGCTCCTTCCTCGGCTGAGAAATCTTGTTTGCACTGTCTGGATGTCCGACGTGCATTGCTGTGGTACCTGCAGGTTGTGGAGTCCTTCCGGAAGGGGGACGCTTTGTTTGTTAATTTTGGTCCTGCTAAGAAAGGTGTGAAGCCTTCCACGGCTAGGTTGAGTCGATGGATTCGGTCCACAATTTTTGCTGGCTTACAAGCTGCGTGGGGTGGATCCTCCGGTTGGGGTTCAGGGTCGTTCTACTCGCAGTATGGCTGCTACGGTTGCCGAGTTGCAGGGTACCTCTGTGGTGGAGATCTGTAGGGCTGCGACCTGGTCTTCTCCTTCTACGTTTGTCCATCACTATCGGATTGCTGGTCTGGAACGTTTGGATAATGTTCTGGGCCACAGGGTCTTGTCCTCTATGAGGGACTAGGGATGTTGATCTGCTGTGGTTGGGGCACGGTATTAAATTTGGTGCTCCTTATCACTCAGTTGACCGTCTGCTTTCTTCTGCTTGCTATGTCCTCATTTGTGATGAAGGAAGGCGAGGGAGGGATGGGAGGTAATGCGTCCATTACTATTGATAATGGCATTACTCCTAGTCCTACTCCCTTGCCTTCCTTCTAGGACCCTCCAGCCCCCCCTCCCCCCCCCTCCCGGTGCGGTACATCTGAGTGCTTGTTCGGCTTGTTTACGTACAGGTGGAGGTGGAGGTGGGGGCGGGCAGAGTTTTTGTAGGCTGGGGTGGGTCTAGAGGGAGGCGGGGGCCTCATTTGTGATGAAGGAAGGCGAGGGAGTAGGACTAGGAGTAATGCCATTATCAATAGTAATGGACGCAATACAGAGCTATGCAAATCTTTATTGGCATACATATCCCTTGCTTCCATAAAGGTACAGACTTTACTTAGAGCTTGATTCAAAGATGTGTTTTAAATTCTGATCCAGGTGCAAAGTTATGCATCAGTTACCACACTCCGCAATTTTCTCCTGGCAGGTTTCACAAGAAAAACCCTGAGGAAATCTATCAGCATAAAATGCTAAGACATAATTGTAAAATCTTCAGCAATTGGTGTGGTGAACACTGATTTCATAAGTTAGGCTTCATTCTGAGGTGTGGAGCTCATGAGAAGTTCATTATATTCCCAATAAATACCCCGCACTAAGGTAGCGGTAATTAACAGTGTACATTAATTATCTCCAACTTATAAATCACTTGGAACCATGGCCTTGGTCCTCAAACCTATTTTTGTTCTTCTGTCACTTCTATTATGAAGATACCTATACGGGTACATGGCTTACAATGTATTAGTCTCAGTTTGTGTTCACCAAACCCACCTAGTTCGCTCTTATTTCTACCTGCAGAGCTTCAGGTCGAATTTTCATTACTTTGCTAGGCAGCCTCAGCCTTTCATCCTCTGAAGGACAATAAATGTATATCTTAACAGAGGCTAATAAGGCCTTCAATTTATTCTTCCAGTAACTGTTTGACAGAGTGGTAAACAATCAATATTATATTAAGATACTGCTAATTTGCATGATCAATAAGTGCTTTGTTGCTTGTACTATTATAACAATCATAGAAATAAATATCTATAAATATCTTGCGTTTTGTAAGTTCCTCTAGTTCCATTTGACCTCCTTCTTTCGGTGTGTGACTAGACTCAACCTTTTGAAGCACCCGTAATTATAAGCCACAGGCTCTGCCTTGGAGACACAGATCACAGGTTGATGGGATTTCTTCCCGGGGGGTCAATACTTGGCAGAAGTCATGTTATGCATAAGCTAAAATAACTAACAAATAAGCACACACAGGAACCATGAAGAAAAGTATTAATGCCTTGGTGCGGTTTCTCCAAAGACGGCCCACAACTCCACGGGGATGTAGACCTTTCCAAAAGAAATGAACATAGCCCACTGTTCCGAACAGGGGCATAACCGCTCCACTGGGGCTAGCACCGCGCGTCTGGCCAGGATGAACGTCCGCGTCTGAGCCAAGTGACACATCGAAGCCACAGACCGTGACCCTGATTTGCAAGTTTGCTTCCTGGTTAGACACTCTGGAACCCATTTTAAAAACGGACTTTAGAGCTTGGGAAATAAAAAAGAGGCGTATTTCAAGTCAATTATACTTTATTCGGCCACTAAAAGCCATAAAAGCAAACATAAAAAACAATTAAGAATGAGTTTGACTAGGGTTATATATACAAACAGATAAAGATAAAACTCATCATTAAAAACAGATACCGAGGGCCGCTCTAAAAATAAAATACAACAGATAAAGTGCAAAAGTAGTAAGGCATTAGCTTGGTAAACGGACTGCATAATCACACCATATCAAGCACAAAAATGGGCACATATATTTCCCAAAAAGCATTAGACGACTACAGCCTAGCTACTGCATAAACATCCTCTTCCTGAGTCTTAAGGCCCCTGTAAAAAAGCTCGCAACCCCAAAACAAACCATGGTGGAGGAAAGCATCTGTAGGTATAATAATGCAGGCCTTACTTGAACAAATTGGCTGGATCTTAGCAGCAGGAGAATAAATATATTATGCAGGGGGTCCTAAAATTCGCAGAAAAAAGTAAAATGTGAAGTGTCTTGTTCAGAGAAATTGTGACAAGGACATGGCTTTAGGGCACCAGGCTTCCTGTAGCCTTTAGGAAAGGTTAGTAGCCAGTGTATCAGATTCAGTCTGAATCTGGTTAACACAAAGTGATGGTGCGTGTTAGTGACCAGTGACAAATAAGGCTGCACCTGTGGGCTCCGACTCAGTGTGACATACTTTCTCACCGTGGGTTTAACTAATTCCTTGCCCTCACTTATCCCCTGCTACTTAGCCAAAAACAGATGTTTAATATTCCTAATGGCTGCTGGGCCTAAAGGCCTGGGGTTGGTATACAGGTCAGGGCAACCTAGCCACCTCATTTGCTCCATAATGTACTTTAACCAGGGGATACGTAGGGCCCCCTCAAGTGCAGCACAGTCCCCTACGACAAGTTGGTTTAAAGTGGTGGGTGGGCTAGACCAAATTCTCAGCCAGCACAGTAGGGGCGCAACAGCAATAAGGTCAGAGATGTACCCCATGCCAAGCTCCTCATGCAGGATAAAAGCTGGAGTGATGGGGGGACAGCAAGAAGCCTACGCATAAATTTGTTTTCTGCCCCCTGGATGTCCCTCACGTCTTTATATCCCCATACATCACATCCATACGTGGCCATAGGGACACATTTTTCTCTGTACACCTTTAGCAGGGCGGGTACGGGCTTTGACCCCCAAACTTTTTGCAAAGTCCATGGTTGCCCCTACTGCTCCTGTGTGTTCTTTGCGCAGCCCAAGTCCCTCGGTCATCAAACAGCACCCCCTACAAACGAACTTGCACCTAGCAGTCTTTTGAGTACCTATCATCATAGTGTGGGATTTCAAAAAGTTAGTGGCAAGATCAAGTAAATCCATGAAATCGATTAAAACATTTAAGTTTTTGGAGACCTACAGCAGTCCCGGCAAATAACACTGCGTTGTCTGCGTACAGGAGTGCAGGGATCAGTTTAGAACCGGCTCTCGGGATATCTTTGCTACTGGATGAGAGAAGGTCCCCTAGCTTATTAATGTAAAGCACCCCTCTCCTGACTTCCCAGGAGTCCGACACACCACCATCCTTATTGAATCTCACCGCCGCAGTAGTATTGTTATGGGTGGAGTGTAGAAAGGCCACCAGATCTGCGTCCAGACCCAGATCCTGAAGAATCAACCACAGTTTGGATCTGTTAACACGGTTGAACCCTGATGTTAGGTCCATGAAGTCCATGTGCAGGGAACCCTTCTTTGCTATTGTGTATTTCCCTACCACTAGGTGCAGGTTGATGCATTGATCAAGCGTCCCTTTGCCTTGCCTGAAACCATACTGTAGGTCAGAGATCATTAAAATTATCTAACCACAAGGTTAGACGGTCCAAAATCACTTCCCCCATGATTTCGCATTTCAATTCTATGAGCTCAAGACTGCTACTCATGTGCCGCCGATTGGCCAAGTCGCTCTGTTGAGTACTTCCAATTTTTTGCGGCAGGATGGATCAGGGAAAGAAGGTTCCTTTTTAATTGTTTGAGAAAAATATTTTGTTTCTCACATTTCATGGTACGCATTGAGGTCACTTACAGCTGGTTACGTCTAGCAATTGCTATCGTTAAGTAGGTTTTTCTAACCCTTCAGACTCCTCTACAGCACTTATGATATACCTAACCTGCCCCATGATGTTTCATAAGCGATAGCATCTTTAGATTATACTTCTTTTAGTGGTTCGACGTTTATGCCCCTTATCAGGCATCGCATATTAACAGGTTTTCAGAAGTGTCTATTAAAAATGTGTCCTCATCGGGGGTGGTGTTACCACCTTTTACATTATCTCAGCCAAATGACTGTTAATGCCCTCTTTTTGCCATTCAGGTTTGAGGAAATGATGTCATAGATAATAGCCTTCTCATCTAATATGTTTTCACTCCGTTGCTTTTGTTTGCTAACTTTAGTGCTCTGGGTTTTGTTGTCTTGGACAGCTATCATTGGGCCCATTAGATGAGTCCACCTGATCAGAAGGGTTTGTTACAGTAAAAGCCAGGACTGGGAACAGGGGTTCCTGCCCATGTGGCATGATAGTGAAACCCCAGTCATGATGGGCATGTGAGTTACGTCCCTGTGAAGACGCCAAACAAGACAGGATATTCAACTTCAGAAGTTTTGTTTCCTCATGTCCTGTATTAGGTCAATGGAATCACTTTTGTGAAAGGTGTGGTCAACATTGTGGGGAAAGATGACTTTTCCATTTGAGACATTAATCTCGTGAGAAGGTGAGTGCTGATGAAAGGTGGTATTTGAATTAAGCAACAGTTGCCAAGTCTTCTCTCAAAAAAATTCGTGTATAAATCCCTTAAGAGTCTATGGGCATGCCCACTGGGCTTATGCAAAGTTGTGTCAGCTTTGCAGAAGAAGACCATTATTTGACCCTGGGAAGGTGCCGCCACATTAGCGTAAGGGCTCCATCTGCAGTGCTTATCCACTCTGCATTCCAGAAGCAAGGTAACCCTTGCTTGTGAACAAATATATAATCTGGGGAAGATTCACCTTACTAAAGTGTAGAACAGTGAGTTTAATTTAATATTGCTCTTATTGTCTCTCACCTTGCTGCTTACTCAATAAAATACGTAAACTGCCTTCTTGGCCAAGGGGTCTGAATTCCCCATCTGAGCATTCGTACAACTCCCTCTACACACCTTCAAGAAGAAATTCAAATAATCCCTTGTTAAAATATATTTCTATCCCATATACCATTAGCTATTGCATTGCTACCTCTGTCCCTGCCCGTTAGCCACCACCTGCTCTGTGAAATTGTCACTCTGCCCAATGCTATTTCTCTTCTGCTTCGGGTCTTAAAACCCTAACTCATTCTCTGCATATCCGAAATGAACTCTAGACATATTCACTGTCCGTGGAAAGGTTGACTCATGTTCATTATGGGGGTATCAACCGGCATACATAGGTTCTAATACGGATAATCACTTTCTATGCTTTGGTGGTTGTCTCAAAGTATCCAGACCTCAGCGGGTTATAACTAGGAGTGTTTTTTTGTATCTTATCCATGGAAATGTCCACTTTTCCTGTTATCCATTGGATTTGCATTTACATGGCCTGGAATTGATATTCCAGCTTCTTGACTGCCTCAAATAGTAAATACTAGTTTGTGTACATATTATTTCGTAATCCACATGTTAATGTTTGCTCTTTGTATATATTTATCCATCGCAGGTATCATGTACATTATCTATATTTCTCCTACTGACACCATGTGTTAGTATGTGACGCACTCTGTTGCTCTCTGGCTTTGTATGCTGTATTTAAAAAAACTCTAAATCAGTGATTCTTAGCCTTTTGACTTCTGTGTCCCCCATTTAATCATTACTGAAATCCAGGGATCCTCACTGAATCATTATTGGAATCAGGAGATTTTACTTCTTTCTTTATATACATTTTATCAATCTGTTAATATTATTTAGTTTTCCTAACAGTCACGTGCCAACAGGGTAGGTGTCGCGGACCTCCAATGGTCCTCAGAACTCAGGTTAAGAACTGCTGCTCTAAATAAACAAATAAATGAAAAAGCCTGTAGCATTGCAACTTACTCTTCATAAGAAAAAAATGAATTGCTGTCTAGTGCACCACTTGCAAGTTCACACAAGACAAATTCTGAAACCCTTGTCTTTAAATCTAAAGATGTTGTCAGTAGTCACAGAGTCGGTTTCTCTACTGAACAAGTTAAAGACCTCAAAATCCTTTTCGAGTACAACATCCTTATATTCGTCACCTCGCTCTTACTACTTTGGATTCAGCTTCGTCGCTGATGAGTAAGACTTCAGCATTGATAATGCCTCCGCATTTTGTGATTGTTTGATGCTATAACTGCTTTCACCATCAAATTCTCAGTCAGAACTATTACGGTGATCTGCGGGTAACACCCAGGCACCAGTTTACTGGTCACAGCTCAACGAAGCAAAGCTAGTTGTAAAGAAGATTTTCCTGAGGCTTACGGAATACACAGAGACTGGCTATAGAGTAATAATATAATAGAAGCGAGTTCCATGCCCTGGAAGTTGGGAAGAAAAAGCAGCATCCTCCCATCCTCTCCCTACGGATTCTGGGAACCAAAATAACTTCAGCAGTACCAGAGCAGAGAGATTTCGAAGGACTGTAGCAGGAAAAAATTTGTTCAATCTAAGAAGGACCCTTTAGGTGAAAATTGCAACTGCAAATACAGATGTTGTCGAACAGATCGCAGTGTTGATCGTAAACCACTGAAGGGACTTCAGATATTGATAAATATGAGAACCTCTGTTTAGACCAATATCTAGTTGGGCAGCCAACGTTTGAATCGCCTTAAGAGGTAATAAGAGATGATCTGGCGGCTTAAGTATAGATCATTGCTCTAGCCCAGTCATGAATGAACCAATGATTGGACCTATATTTTATGGCAGATGGAAGGAAAGAAAAAAATGATACCCTTAATTTTGGGCAGGAAATCGTGGTTAGCTTACTACCCAAGCCGACCTCTTCAAAGAAAGACTTTCAGGTATTCTAATTGTTGATATGAGATTGGGTGACAACAAGCCTTTTTTCTTTTCACTTGATTGCCCATTTAAAGACAGATGAGAAACGGAAGCCTGAGTGTTGGTACCTATAAAAGAGGTAAGCCGAAGGCAAGCCAATCCAGAGCTCAGCTCCCCATCCTAATCCTATAAAGTCAGTCCACTAGGATGGGACGAGCGACCATATCTGAAGATGCACCGAGGTCCATGAGGACCAAGCTCGTCTGCCCACTTCTACTCAAAAGTGCCTAAAGAGGGAAAACGAGGTCCAGATCGATACCAGGTTTTTAGACTAGTCACAAAGATAGTTTGCATAGAATGAGCACCCAAGAAATTTTCCATACAATGATCGTCAATAGAACTAATTTACTTATGGATAGTTTATTCTGAAAATCTAACCTGCAATAAACAAAACTTTAAACCTTAAAAACTGCAAATAATTAAATTCACAAACGTTTTAGGAGGAAGGATGAGAACCCTGAAAAAAAGGGAAATGACTACCCGTCTGGTATCACATTTGCTTGTAGTAATAATAACTTATGTTTTATATAGCGCTTCATACCCCATGTCTGCCGTTTCAAAGTGCTGTAAACATAAAGCCTTGGAAA
Source organism: Calotriton arnoldi (assembly GCA_963921515.1). Taxonomy (NCBI): domain Eukaryota; kingdom Metazoa; phylum Chordata; class Amphibia; order Caudata; family Salamandridae; genus Calotriton; species Calotriton arnoldi. Next base: position 6,598 of record CAWUFW010000506.1, on the reverse strand, counting down.
GGGTGGGAGGCTCAGTTTGCCTTTTCAGGATTCTATCCCGTCACCTTCCAATCAGTGAAGATGGGGGCAGAGAGCATTCACTCACTGAGCCATCTCGCCAGCTGCATATGCACGTTACCTCCTTTTATTGTGTTAGGCAGTCTTGCACTGTTTCTTAGAGATTCTTTTTCTTGGAAGGGCACCCAGTCTCGACGTCCCTTTCTATGCAAGCCCGCATTAATTATCTTTCGGTTTTTGCCTCGTTTTTTTTTTTCACTTTCCCCCTCTCTCCCTCTCTCGGCAGGCCACGTAATCCATCTGTGGAACATGCACTCCTCCCCGGTGTAAGGAACATGGCATCTCGACCCCACTAGGAGGACGGGTCAGGTGGGGGATGTATGGCGGGGGGGGCGGGGCTAGGTATGCTGATGGAGTGATCCAATCAGCTGTTCACCAAATGTCAGAGCTGTGAAATCGCCCCAACTCTCCCAACAGCCAAGCAGATGGTATTCATCAAACCAGGCCTGGCTCTCCACACGAAGAATGCATTGCAGTGTCGCTTGTGTAGGGGCCACGCCCCCCACATCCACCACAAACACCGCTTGAGCACACACAGACCCTAACCCCAGCTTGTACGAATTAGAAAACACAGCGATTGGAACAACATGAGCTCACCCCTCTGGCAAACTGGGCTGAAGGCTACTTCTAATCCTGAGAAGTTTTTTTTCTGAGTTTTGCAGAAACTCGAACACTGCTCCGAAGAGAGCCTTGGCTGCCCCTTCTCCTGCCAGGGTTACAATGAGGGGGTCTCCACGGCTATTCATCATTCCTGGGGCACAGAGCAGGGGTGGAAGTACCAGTCAGAACTGGTGATTCTGGGCTTGGCAGTTCTGGCACCCCTGCTCCATGCACCTTGTAATCGGGGCCCATGGGTGTGTGCCTGAGGCTAGGTTACAGAAACTAGAATGAGTTGGAGAGGGAAGAGGGAACATGTAGCTAGGACATTTAAAAAAAAATAATAATAATTACGTTACAGCTACCAATAAGTTGAGGCGCAGTGAAATACAACGACTTTTGCTGAGAATCACATGAGTTTGGGTCAAGTGCCAGATTAGAACCAAGGTCTCCCGGTTGAGAGGTAAGCGACTTGCTCTCTTGATCGCATCTCATGCTCTACAGTACCACCTGCGGCCCTCAAAGCAGACTTGAGAAAGCTGTGAATCCGTGACAAGGAAGCGTCCATTACTGTTCATGCTTTACCTGGTGGTCTGGCACCTGGAGGCTTCATTTCTCCATTCCTTCAAAATGGCATGCAATAAAAAGGGCTGCAGGATCATGGCATGAAGGAAAGGAGCAAAAATAGTCCTCTAGGCTGGCATAGTATATTGGTGACAAAAGAGGTACTCTGTTGGGAATAGGTCTTCTGATGCTCCAGCAAATTATGTCAATACTTTCATGACCACTTTGTCCTTACAGAGGAGTTCCTGTCCAGCCTGAAGCACTATGAGATCACATTCCCCATCCAAGTGGACAAGAATGGAGATTTCCTGAGTTACAACGTGAAGCACGATCCCAGCAAGTCGCGGTCCCGTCGCAGCCCAGGCACCTCCCACGAGGTGGCCCAGCGCCATGTCTTCTATAAACTCTCTGCGCACCAGACGCGCTTCCTTCTCAACCTGACTTTGCACTCCAGCCTACTCGCTGAGCACTTCACTGTGGAGTACTGGAAAAAAGGTGGACTGGACTGGAAGCATGACCTCTATGAGGACTGCCACTATGTGGGGCACCTGCAGGACCTCCAGCTGAACACCAAGGTAGCCATCAGCAACTGCAATGGACTGGTAAGTGCATGGCCTCTTTCTCTGTTTGGTTCCAAACACTTGCATAAATGTTACTTTATCTTTAAAAGACCATGTAATCTCCCACCAGAAAACAAGTCTAGCTACATAATCAGTATTGTATTGTAGCTACATCTGTGTAGCGATTTTATCCTTTAAGAGGCATCGAAGCTCATCTGTGGATGGGTAGTGTGCTCTGCCGTAGTAGTGCTTGGATAAAAGAGACTAGGTCTGTTATGCGGTCTATTTGAGTAGTGAAGGAGATTCAGAGATGTGCTTATACCAGGTGTTTCTTCCCGTGCCTGGTCGTGAAACAAAATTGTGAGAGAGAGGATGCTTACGACAACGACAACACTAGTGCATGGATGGAGAGAGAATTGTTTGAATGCAGTGTTGCCTGTGTGGAAACTGCTTTGGTACAGAAGGTTTATGGCAGAGACTGCTCATATGGTATGGCTACAAAGAAAGAAAGGCAGCTAAGGACCAGTGTACCGCACAACCAGTGAGTCCCACTAAAAAAACATACTTGTTTCTCAACTCTATAGGCTGGCTACCAAACAACCTAACAGAACAAATTTTTTTTTTTTTAATATAAATGTTTTTATTTATTATTTGCAGTATAAGCATGCAATCAGAAAAATCATGAACACACGATATAAATTGAATGGTGAGCAATGACATGTGGTACAGAACAAAAAAACCAGCACCGTTCTCAGGAAATGAGAGCAAGAGATAGGACATCAAATTCAAAGATGAACATAGGTTGATAGTCACATCAAGATTATCTACATTTATCGACATTGGGTCGGCCATCACAGTTTTAAAGGCGCAGTCCCCTGTGCTCCCGGTAATGATTGAGCTCCCTCCCCCTCCTCCCCCAGTTCCAAACCATAATATGCTATCCATGGGGCCCATATCTTTCGAAATTTCCGGGGACAACCCCTGGCTTTGCACGTCACTTGTTCCGCAACCATATAGAGGTCTAAACCTGCCCTCCATTCCTTAAGTGTGGGGAGTTGATGGACCCCCCCAGTAACGCGCTATGTCCCTTTTGGCTACCACCAGCCCCAAATTAGCTAGCAGAAGTTTGTGACGTGGCAGATCCACATCCGTGGGGATCCCCAGTAGAAGAAATCGAGCTTCTAGGTCCAATTGTGCACCCAATGTGTTGTTCAGTTCCTTCACTACCTTACTCCAGTATGTTCGTATCCTGTTGCACTCCCATAGGGTATATATGAATGTACCTCGTTCTATATGGCATCTAAGACAGTCCGGGTTGGTAGCTCTCCCCATGATGTGGAGCCTCGCCCTATCAAAGTAAGTCCTGTGGAGGATTTTGTATTGAATAAGGCGGAGTCTTAATTTAATCGCCACTTCGCGCGGATGCATGAGGGCTGCCTCCCAGTCTATATCTTCCATTGGACCAGTGGTAATTCCCATTTAGCTCTAAGCGGGTCCAGTTTATCAGGCATATTGTTAAGTAGTGTTTTGTAGGTCAATGAGATGGCCTGAGCAGGAATCTCTTCTTGTAGGAGCCTGCCTTCTAATGGGGCATATTCTGGCAGTGACTCCGCGTCTATTCCCTCGGCTTGCCAGGCATGTTTTAGTCTGAGATAAGCATAATATTGAGAGGCATGTAAGTGATAGGTAGCCTGTAGCGTCGTGAACGGAGCCAATGTGCCTTTTTCCAAGACGTCCCCTATTTTAGAGATCCCGATTAGATCCCACTGCTTGAAGCCTCTCAGTTTACCTAGTTCAACCAATCTTGTCCCCTCCCACAGAGGCGTCTCCCTGGTAGGCTTCATGTCCCATCACATTTGCCTCTCAGCACCCTTCCAGGCCTCTGATACTCTTTGGGTAGCAGGTAGGAGCAGACTGCTACCTTTACCTCCATATATATAGTGCAATTGCGTGCGTATCCGGAATTGCAGTCTTTCCAACATATAAGTGGGGTGATCCCCAGGAGCGTGATTCCATTAATTAATTACGATGAGATGGGCCGCTCTGTAATATGCTCTGATGTCCGGTAAGGCCAAACCCCCATTGTACGGGTTTCGTTGCAGTGCTATTCTTGGATGGGCCCCATCCCAAAGAAGCAGACGTAATTCGCTGTTGAGAGTTGTAAACAAGGCCTCTGGAATTTTACAGTAAGTATTTTGCAAGACATAGAGTAGCTGGGGAAGTGGGATCATTTTATACATTGCGGCCCTCCCCATGATTGTCAGAGGGAGCTACCTCCATCTTTTAACATCTTCTTGGAAATGTAAAATAACTCGCCTAATATTATGCTCTAAACTGGTAGCCACCTCAGTGTTGATATAAAGTCCAAGGTAGGTAAATCCCTCTGTGGAGTATCGGAGGCAACTCGGGTAGGACTGAGGTTCCACCGCCCCCCCCGCGGATACAGGGTGGATTTACTCCAGTTAATCCTGTATCCGGCGTGACGCCCATATTCTTCAAAAACGTTCAGGATTTTGGGAAGTGTCTCAGTTGGGTCTGTGACATATAGCAAAATATCATCTGCATATAAAGATATGCGTTCTTCTTTTAAGTATCGGGACTCATCAATGAAGCCACCCAACCCCTGGGAGGCACGAACAACACAAGCCAAGGGCTCCAATATTAGAGCAAAGAAGAGAGGAGACAGGGGGCAGCCTTGCCTAGTGCCTCTTTGAATAGGCCAGTGTGGTGAGGTGACTTCATTTACCCGGACAGCGGCCTCGGGGGCATTATATAAAAGTGCTAACCATTTCCAGAATATTGGACCGAATCCAAACTTTTCCAGAGTGCATCTCATAAAGGGCCAATGTACGGTGTTGAACGCCTTCTCAGCGTCTAAGGAAAGGAGCAAGAGGGGGCTATCACGACCCTGAACCGTGTCCATCCAATTAGCCAAGCGCCTTAAATTATAGCGCGTTGCTCGTTTCGGCATGAACCCGGATTGGTCTCTATGTATCAGGGGGGCAATAACCGTCAAGCGGCGCAGTGCCAGAATAGTGGCCAGAATTTTGGTTTCAATATTGAGTAGCGATATGGGTCGGTAGGACCCACAATCTTCCGGGGGCTTCCCTGCCTTATGGATAACTACTACAGTAGCCCGTCGGAGATCTCTTGGAAGGATTCCCTGCTCTTTTGACAGCTTGAACATATTAAGCAAATGTGGAGCCAGCAGACTACTATTTAATTTAAGAAATTCCCCCGGGAGTCCATTTGGGCCCGGGGTTTTCCCGGACTTTTGGTGACTGATGGCCTCTGTCACCTCGTCAAGAGTTAAGTCTTCCTCTAACCAGTCTCTGTCCTCTTGGGAAAGTGAGGGAAGCTCAGTTGTTTCGAGGTATTGGAGTATATGTGCCTCGCTGGTTTGTGGTCGAGCTGCGTAGAGCTCCGTGTAATACCGGGCAAAGGCCCCCGCTATGTCCCTGGGCGTGGTGTATGTATGGCCTTGTGCTTGTATGGTCATTATCCACCTGGACTCTAATTCCTTCCTGCCCAGCCATGCAAGTAGTTTCCCTGCCCTATCACTCGTCTCATATAACCGGTGTTGGACTGCTAGTTGTTGGGCCTGTACCTCATGAGTGACTAGCGCTTGATACTCCCTCTTGGTTAGTTCAATTTGACGAAGGGTGTGTATATTCAACGCGGAGGGTCCCTCCCTTTCAAGATTTAACAGCTTACGTTCAACATTAGAACAATTTATATCATATCAGAGAGGCAACAATCAAAGTAATTAAGCCAATAAATCGAATTCAGAAAGTTGTTCCAAACAGTTTCTTTTGAACAAGTTCTTTACTCATCATTTCTTCATACACGAACAGCTAAAAGAGCAGCCAATGCGTTTCGCTCACAATCTATCTTCATCGGGCATGAATCTCATTATAGTAAAATTCCAAGACAAATTCTCCAGAACTCAAGTGCATTGGTAGCCAAATTATCACAAATGAGCGAAGCAGCAACGATCCAAATGTAATGCTTGTAATGCGCAAAGGCCGTATTATACAAAGTACACGATGGATGGTCATAACACACTGTATTAGTAGTGCGGATAATGAGTTCAGTCATCAAAGTTCTCAGGTGTAAGAGTCCAATGCCGTGTACAGCAAAGAGCAGCATAACTTCATTCACAAATCTGTCAAAATGAATTCATTATCTGCATTTGTGATTAGTTGAGAGTATAATAAACACTTAACCGGTGGGTTGAAGGCAGATTCTCCTTGAGGTGAAAGACAATCCAAGTGAGTGAAACAGATACTATGTGGGGCTACCCAGGTGCTGTGATAAAGAATTCTGTGTCTAGGAGGGCTATCCTGGTGCATCGATGCCGAACCCAGGTGATGCAGGAGATAGTACATTAAGGAGGGTGATAGGTGGACCCAGGAGAAGCAGCATGTACCAATGTAGAAGGATTGAAAGGCTACCCAGAAGGTTCCATGAACTTAAATTGCAACAGACACTGCAGTACAATGTCTCTTTGATAAAATGTGTGTATATATATATATATATATATATATATATATATATATATATCTGGAACTGGCAAAACCAATAGGTCCCAAAGGTGAGACCTATTGGGTTTGTCAATGCTTGTTCTAATTTTAAACCATACTGTGAGAAGTTGGCCTGGTATATGCTGTCCACTAATTAAAGTGGGCACCTTGCACCAGTCCAAACGACCCTTATTGATGATTAGGTCAAAGATAACCTTTATGAAAGCTATCCTAGTGGTAGCTATGGAGAGCAGCCTTCAGGCTTAATATTGAAGGCATGTAAAGCAGCTTGTTTTA